>JAECWJ010000018.1:0-12500 GCA_018150375.1 Drosophila sturtevanti | reverse complement strand
GTGTGACACTAGATCCTACATCAAAGTTTGTTTGGGTTGGTTCTAACTAGGAAAAAGAATACATATACAGTTCGACCTTTTCACTGCCATTCAAGCGTGGATACGATCGAAATGTCAGTATGTTAGTATGGTCTCAATGTATCGATAGCCAAACTATCGAGAGAAAACCAATGATGCAACGCATGTGCCGATAAAGATAAAACAAAATAAGATTGGTTCGGGAACAAAAAAAAAAGAAAAAAAATATATGTAGTGCATCCTAACGGTAGGGAGGGCAGAGAGGAATTAGGCAGCAAAAGCGGTAAGTGTCGTAGTGACAGTGAGGTCCCGTGATCCTCTCCTTTTTTTTCTTGTAGGCCAATCAATAAAAAGTCCACAGCGGCCAGGCCTATTCCATGAAGGAGGTCTGGCCGAGTTTTTCTGTTCCTTTGCCCATCTTAATAGTACACAAAATTGTCCTATCTGGATTAATATCCATTCCGCAGAGAAAAAGAAAAATCCTCAAAAAAATATATAGTCTTTCCGAGTAATTTGGAAACCACGTGGAGACGGCAGGAAGGAATAAAGTGATTATAGTCTCAAGGAGACGCTACGTGGACAACGACGCGCAGTGGCGCATTCATATCCAGCTCCAATTATCAGTATCATTACAAATTGTTATAATACATTACACTATACATTACCAACACTAGTATAAGAGCCATATTGATGTAATGATGTAATGAGTACCCCTACTAATAAACGACTCATTTTGTAGAGCCGTTGTCTGTCTGTCCTTTACATACGTGTGCCTTCTACCTCATATTGTCAGGTGGTTTCCCAGTGTGTAACAGATTCTTCTGTTCTGCGTAGCCTTGGAGTAGATGTCATAGAGCGAGGTAGCTAGAGTATGTAGCTAAGAAATGTCTAAAAGGTGTGCATGTATTGGTGTGACATGGAGTTGTGAAAATTGGTTATTGTAACACAAAATCTGGAGAGAAAAGGTTGAAAACTATGACTTCTCCAAGGAAATGCAAGACACACGCCACCATGAGGGAAGTAATGGAAGATGAGCAGGAAAATAATTCAAAAACGACATCAGAAGTGGGATCGGCTGCACGCCAAGTAGATGACCGCATATATACACTTCTGGAAATGCAGCATCACAATTTCGTCAAAGTTATAAATGCTGTCAAAGAATCACAGTCGACACCAGGAAAAAAAATGGTGTTGTGTTGCCGAAGTTCAATTTTGAATCTACTGATGCTAGTGCTGCAGCTTGGTACTCCACCGTGGACCTCATTCAGGCAGAGAACCCCTTGGATGGTAGCGCTTTACTAATTACGCTAAGTAAAGCTCTAGCAGGTGGTGCTTCCAACTGTCTGTCTCAAATTTGATTCTCTGGAATGACGTGGCAAAATTTCAAGGAATTGTTTTTGCAACAGTTTGAAGGAAACGAGGCTCCGGCAGCTACGGTTTTCAATATTCTGGATGTAAAACCAAAAGAAGGCGAGTACATTTCACTATATGCAAGTCGATGACTACAGAACAAATCGCTTTGTCTGGCGTATTGTCGCATGCTGCCCATGTTGATAGTAGTGTAAAGATTAAAAGGTTTACGTCGCCATGTAAAGTTGAAGTTTACAATCAAATAATAAAACGTTGATTGCTCCTTGACGGTATAAACCGAATTGAATTTATTTTATAAAATGTTCTGTTGCTTAGCCTAAGAGTTTTTAGTATATAAGTAAGTTTGAGTTCTGTCGCACATGCGCTTGGTACCGAATGGTCAGAACGTCATAGTGCTTACGCTGCAGTTCTCACGCTGCGGGCCAGTACACATATAAGTGGCTGATCATATTGCGGCACTTGACGGCGGTTATAATTTGTAAACAAAGCGACAAAGTGTCTCTATGTTTATGCGCTTGATACTCTATTATTAAATTTGGGCATATGACCACTTTACATATTGTATACACTACAATACGGTGGGCATATGCTTGTTTGGCATATAACATACTACAGTAGACTGTAACGAATAGTTTACACTGCCAACATCAAAACACGTAACGATTTGCCAAATGAGCTGCGGGCATTTGATTTTTCTAAAAGGAAGGATCGTACTGCCGAGGAAAATCCTACCAGTAAGAGAAACCGACTCCACACGTCACACTGTCACTTTTGTGGAAAAATGGGTCACAAAACTTGCTGACTGCCGATCAAGGAAGAACAACGTAAAAACCCCAGCAGGTTATCTAAGCCCGGATTTAGCCACTCGTCGGACGCAAGGAGTACGTCAGTTACTTGTTACAAGTGTGGAGGTCCTGGACATATTGCAACTGCTTGTACTGGACGACAGGAGTCTGCCACTCAAAATAAAGCAAATGAGAAACGTGTCAATTGGTTGACCCGATTGGTACTCTAACTTCATCTGGTGAGTCATACCCATTCTTTTTTGATTCTGGATCCGAATGTTCACTACTGAAGGAATCTGTGTGTCAACAATTTTCGGGCAGACGAGTCCGTAACGTAAATTTAGTCCGTAAATTTTGTCAGATGTTGTTATCAATGGATATTCTCTTGAAGTCCTTTTTCATGCAGTCCTTCATAGTTATATTAATTATGATATAACAATATTGGTCGTGAAATTCTAGTTCAGAATTTTGGGGTTAAGATAGCAATTAATTCTTTAGAACTATATAAGACGAAATCTGTGTATAGCTTATCTGCCTTGAATCGTGATTTTCTTGCCAATATTGACACCGAGTTGTGTGGTGTCGATAAGTCAAATTTATTGCAGATTTTAGGTGAACTTTCAAACGCCAAACCATTCCAACCATTCGCTTGGTTGATCCTAATAAGGCCGTGCAAAGGCGACCATACCGGCTTAGAATAGAGGAAAGGAAATCGTAAGAGCCAAAATTAAAGAATTAATGGAAGCAAATATAATTCGCCCTAGCTGTTCTCCTTTTGCTAGCCTAATGCTTCTTGTAAGGAAAAAAAATGATTTGGATAGATTTTGTGTGGACTACCGAGAGCTAAATGCAAACACCGTAGCTGAAAAATTTCCCTAACCGACTATATATGATCAAATATCCAGGTTGCGTGGCGCAAAATATTTTTCGTACCTTGATATGGCAAGTGGTTTTCACCAAATCCCTATTCACCCAGGGTCAATTGAACGAACGGCATTTGTCACTCCTGAGGGCCAATATGAGTTTCTAACCATGCCTTTTGGATTAAAAAACGCTCCTTCTGTGTTCCAACACGCAGTAATGAAAGCGTTAGATGAGCTTGCTCATTTATATGTCGTCGTATATATGGACGACATCTTGATTGTTTCAGAAACAAAAGAAGAAGCACTCGAGAGGATGCGAACTGTCCTACAAATTTTATCTCAAGCTGGATTTTCATTTAACGTGACAAAATGTTCATTTGTAAAGTCAAGTATGGAATATCTAAGATGTTTCGTTAACAACGGTGAAATCCGACTCAATCCACGTAAGGTACACGCGTTACAAAACACAGTCTGTTACTCAAGTGAGACAATTTATAGGTCTAGCGTCATATTTTCGATAATTTATTCCGCAGTTTTCTGCAGTAATGAAGCCATTGTATGGGTTAACATGCAAAAATAAACCCTTAAATTGCATACCAATGCCAGTATGGATGGCTACGCATAATAAATATTATTCTTCTCCATAAAATTGACAATATTATTATTATTATTATTATTATTATTAAAGTATAGGATATAGTTGTAAACTATCAACCTAACTATATTTTACAAGCACTGGCAACTAAGGCCTTCGGCTTAGATGAGGTGAGGAGTTTTTTTGGAACAGCCGGCTGGAATCGGCGATTTATTGGGCGACCAACAGGACCTGGATATTATGGGTACCACGTGCATTGACGAAAACCCTAATCGGACAAATGCATGAGCCTCCGATTCGGGACCATGGTGGAATCGCGAAGACGTTGGCAACAATGCGGCAAAAATACTACTGGCCAGGAATGGTAGCTCAAGTAGGAGACTACATTCGAAAATGTGTAGTATGCAAGGAGACAAAATCCACGAATCGCGGCCCAAAACCGGGGATTGGAAAGGAGGTCAAAGCATGTCGACCATTCCAGAAATTCTGTATTTATTTTCTGGGAAAATATCCACAATCAAGAGGTGAGCAGGCGTTTGTCCTAGTGGTGGTGGATCATTTCTCAAAGTTCGTGTTTTTGCACGTAATGCGCGAGGCAACTGTGTGCGTTTTCTCTCGTTGGGCAAGGTGCTAAGAGTCCCTCGTGTGACACTAGATCCTACATCAAAGTTTGTTTGGGTTGGTTCTAACTAGGAAAAAGAATACATATACAGTTCGACCTTTTCACTGCCATTCAAGCGTGGATACGATCGAAATGTCAGTATGTTAGTATGGTCTCAATGTATCGATAGCCAAACTATCGAGAGAAAACCAATGATGCAACGCATGTGCCGATAAAGATAAAACAAAATAAGATTGGTTCGGGAACAAAAAAAAAAAAAAAAAAATATATGTAGTGCATCCTAACGGTAGGGAGGGCAGAGAGGAATTAGGCAGCAAAAGCGGTAAGTGTCGTAGTGACAGTGAGGTCCCGTGATCCTCTCCTTTTTGTCTTGTAGGCCAATCAATAAAAAGTCCACAGCGGCCAGGCCTATTCCATGAAGGAGGTCTGGCCGAATTTTTCTGTTCCTTTCCCCATCTTAATAGTACACAAAATTGTCCTATCTGGATTAATATCCATTCCGCAGAGAAAAAGAAAAATCCTCAAAAAAATATATAGTCTTTCCGAGTAATTTGGAAACCACGTGGAGACGGCAGGAAGGAATAAAGTGATTATAGTCTTAAGGAGACACTACGTGGACAACGACGCGCAGTGGCGCATTCATATCCAGCTCCAATTATCAGTATCATTACAAATTGTTATAATACATTACACTATACATTACCAACACTAGTATAAGAGCCATATTGATGTAATGATGTAATGAGTACCCCTACTAATAAACGACTCATTTTGTAGAGCCGTTGTGTTTCTGTCCTTTACATACGTGTGCCTTCTACCTTATATTGTCAGGTGGTTTTCCAGTGTGTAACAGATTCTTCTGTTCTGCGTAGCCTTGGAGTAGATGTCAAGAGCGAGGTAGCTAGAGTATGTAGCTAAGAAATGTCTAAAAGGTGTGCATGTATTGGTGTGACATGGAGTTGTGAAAATTGGTTATTGTAACACAAAATCTGGAGAGAAAAGGTTGAAAACTATGACTTCTCCAAGGAAATGCAAGACACACGCCACCATGAGGGAAGTAATGGAAGATGAGCAGGAAAATAATTCAAAAACGACATCAGAAGTGGGATCGCCTGCACGCCAAGTAGATGACCGCATATATACACTTCTGGAAATGCAGCATCGCAATTTCGTCAAAGTTATAAATGCTGTCAAAGAATCACAGTCGACACCAGGAAAAAAAAGGTGTTGTATTGCCGAAGTTCAATTTTGAATCTACTGATGCTAGTGCTGCAGCTTGGTACTCCACCGTGGACCTCATTCTGGCAGAGAACCCCTTGGATGGTAGCGCTTTACTAATTGCGCTAAGTAAGGCTCTAGCAGGTGGCGCTTCCAACTGTCTGTCTCAAATTTGATTCTCTGGAATGACGTGGCAAAATTTCAAGGAATTGTTTTTGCAACAGTTTGAAGGAAACGAGGCTCCGGCAGCTACGGTTTTCAATATTCTGGATGTAAAACCAAAAGAAGGCGAGTGCATTTCACTATATGCAAGTCGATGACTACAGAACAAATCGCTTTGTCTGTCGTATTGTCGCATGCTGCCCATGTTGATAGTAGACTGCAACGAATAGTTTACACTGCCAACATCAAAACACGTAACGATTTGCCAAATGAGCTGCGGGCATTTGATTTTGCTAAAAGGAAGGATCGTACTGCCGAGGAAAATCCTACCAGTAAGAGACACCGACTCCACACGTCACACTGTCACTTTTGTGGAAAAATGGGTCGTCGGACGTAACGAGTACGTCAGTTGCTTGTTACAAGTGTGGAGGTCCTGGACATATTGCAACTGCTTGTACTGGACGACAGGAGTCTGCCACTCAAAATAAAGCAAGTGAGAAATGTGTCAATTGGTTGACCCGATTGGTACTCTAACTTCATCTGGTGAGTCATACCCATTCTTTTTTGATTCTGGATCCGAATGTTCACTACTGAAGGAATCTGTGTGTCAACGATTTTCGGGCAGACGAGTCCGTAACGTAAATTTAGTCCGTAAATTTTGTCAGATGTTGTTATCAATGGATATTCTCTTGAAGTCCTTTTTCATGCAGTCCTTCATAGTTATATTAATTATGATATAACAATTGGTCGTGAAATTCTAGTTCAGAATTTTGGGGTTAAGATAGCAATTAATTCTTTAGAACTATATAAGACGAAATCTGTGTATAGCTTATCTGCCTTGAATCGTGATTTTCTTGCCAATATTGACACCGAGTTGTGTGGTGTCGATAAGTCAAATTTATTGCAGATTTTAGGTGAACTTTCAAACGCCAAACCATTCCAACCATTCGCTTGGTTGATCCTAATAAGGCCGTGCAAAGGCGACCATACCGGCTTAGTATAGAGGAAAAGGAAATCGTAAGAGCCAAAATTAAAGAATTAATGGAAGCAAATATAATTCGCCCTAGCTGTTCTCCTTTTGCTAGCCCAATGCTTCTTGTAAAGAAAAAAAATGGTTCGGATAGACTTTGTGTGGACTACCGTGAGCTAAATGCAAACACCGTAGCTGAAAAATTTCCCTAACCGATTATATATGATCAAATATCCAGGTTGCGTGGCGCAAAATATTTTTCGTGCCTTGATATGGCAAGTGGTTTTCACCAAATCCCTATTCACCCAGGGTCAATTGAAGGAACGGCATTTGTCACTCCTGAGGGCCAATATGAGTTTCTAACCATGCCTTTTGGATTAAAAAACGCTCCTTCTGTGTTCCAACACGCAGTAATGAAAGCGTTAGATGAGCTTGCTCATTTATATGTCGTCGTATATATGGACGACATCTTGATTGTTTCAGAAACAAAAGAAGAAGCACTCGAGAGGATGCGAACTGTCCTACAAATTTTATCTCAGGCTGGATTTTCATTTAACGTGACAAAATGTTCATTTGTAAAGTCAAGTATGGAATATCTAGGATTTTTCGTTAACAACGGTGAAATCCGACTCAATCCACGTAAGGTACACGCGTTACAAAACTTACCTCCCCCACAGTCTGTTACTCAAGTGAGACAATTTATAGGTCTAGCGTCATATTTTCGATAATTTATTCCGCAGTTTTCTGCAGTAATGAAGCCATTGTATGGGTTAACATGCAAAAATAAACCCTTTGCTTGGAAATCCGAGCATGAACAAATTTGTCAAAGAATTATGAAAGCATTAACAGATGAGCCTGTGCTTGTTATATTTGATCCCCAATACCCCATTAAATTGCATACCAATGCCAGTATGGATGGCTACGGCGCTATTCTTCTCCATAAAATTGACAATATTATTATTATTATTATTATTATTATTATTATAGGAAATAGTTGTAAACTATCAACCTAACTATATGTTACAAGCACTGACAACTAAGGCCTTTGGCTTAGACGAACACTACATCCATACAGGACCTTGATATTATGGGTACCACCTGCATTGACGAAAACTCTAATCGGACAAGTGCATGAGCCTCCGATTCGGGACCATGGTGGAATCGCGAAGACGTTGGCAACAATGCGGCAAAAATACTACTGGCCAGGAATGGTAGCTCAAGTAGGAAACTATTGCGGCCCAAAACCGGCGACTGGAAATAAGGTCAGAGCATGTCGACCATTCCAGAAATTCTGTATTCATTTTCTGGGAAAATATCCGCAATCAAGAGGTGAGCAGGCGTTTGTCCTAGTGGTGGTGGATCATTTCTCAAAGTTCGTGTTTTTGCACGCAATGCGCGAGGCAACTGTGGGCGTTTTCTCTCGTTGGGCAAGGTGCTAAGAGTCACTCGTGTTACACCAGATCCTACATCAAAGTTTGTTTGGGTTGGTTCTAACTACGTTGAAGAAAAAGAATACATATACAGTTCGACATTTAAATTCTTGTTGTTGAATTCTGTCCTTTTCATCTCTTTTGTTGCTATTTTGTTAATTACAAACGCAAAAACAAAACAATATATTAAAATTATTCTTCACACAACAATAAAGATTCTATATCATTGTTGTTGCGCTTTTTTATATTTGCTTTTGATCTTGCGTTTGTAATCTTTACCGTTGCAAGTTGCTCTCGCGTTCTCGGCCCACGCATTGATATTGCATGTGCAGTGTTTGTGGCTCTCCCGCTCTTTACCTTTTTTCTTTTGCTCGCGCTCTGATCTTTTTTTCTATCTCGCGTTATACGTGTGCGTGTTTTCTCTTAGTTTCTTTCTATTTTCTCTGCAAGTTTGACCCAAGTGTCAAATTTGCTCCAACTACTGGAGTGAGTTTTTTCTTTGGCCTTATTTATCACCAATTTACATTTTTATTTTTTTATTAATACTAAATTTTATAAAAGGTCTGTCTGCTCAAGCAAAAAATGTTTGAGCCCCCTGCACCCCATAACGTATTACTCTCATGTTGGCTGTGTGATAATGTCATGCATGTTAAATGTGCGGGCTATACAGCCAAGGTAAGGGATAGTTTGGAGCACGTAGGGGGGCTTAAATGGGGCTGTGACTCATGCCGAGAGGTCGAAATTGAAATGAGGGTTTTCATGAGACAGAACAGGGATGGCAAACTGTCCACTGGTTTCGTAGCTCTGGATGAGTTTAACGCTATGGAAGCAGAACTCATCAATTATAAGTTGTTGAATGAGTCTCCGAAGCGTAAAAAAACCAGTGCGCGGAATCCTTCCATGCATCTGCCTGTCCCCAATTTGAACTCGGCCAGAGCACCACATTCTCCATTGCTACAACCAATCCCATCGCAGCTTATTTCGTTTACTACTCCCGTTCCGCAAGGCGATCGGAAAGATGAGACTATTTCCATTTCTCCAGGAAATGGTCTCCTTTACAAGCGAAAAAGCTGTAGTTTCCGATATGTCTGGGCATATATCCAACATAGGGAATATTGCCAATAGGGATCCTGTCAGAGGCCTACATACGGACACTCTCATTGAATCTGCTGCGGTTATAAATGCCGTGGTGGATCCCATGTCTGTTCTCCGTAGACCCCTAACAGGTGTTCCTCCGAAGAAACACATATTTGTTTCTAGGCTTGATCCGGAACATTCGTCGGACGACGTCTTAGCTTTCATTAAGACAAAAGTTCAAGCCAACAAAATATCGGTGGAAAAATTTAAATTTAAATATTCAAGAGAGATCTCTTCTTTTAAGATTAGTGTCCCGGTCGAACTGTTTGACTGTATTTGCAGTAAAAGTTTTTGGCCGGATCACATTTAGTTAAAGAGTACACGCCCAAAAAGAAAACTCGAGATCCGGTTAGGCTTTCTATCCCCGCCTCTTCAACTTTGCCGGACCATCAGCATCTGCTGGTGGTTCAAAAAACTAATCTCGTCCCTTTGTCGGGCCTATCAGAATGTAAGAGGACTTAAATCTAAGCTTCCTAGACTATATGTAGATAGTTTAGTATTTGATTTTAATATTTTAGCTTTTACAGAGACATGGTGTTAAAACAAGATATTAGCGATGCATCTGTTCTTTCTTCAAAATTTTCAATTTTTATGCGTGATCGGACCAATCGCGTAGGTAGAGGAGTTTTGATAGCGGAGTCTACCTACCCTCTGATATTATTCATTCTCCTGAATTTCAGGAAATCGTGTTTGTTGGAGTTAAGGTTAGACTCAAGTGCGTTTCCCGCCTCCCCCGTAAAATGTTCCTACATTCCGCCACAATCCGACATGTCAGTATATAACAAACAATTCAATATGTTTCTTCTTGCCAGATAGTGACACTTAGTTGCCTTGGTGATTTTAATTTGCCTGAAATTCAATGGTCACCTGCAGATGAATCTTCGTTGCTTCCTTCTACGTCACATTTGATTATTGATGGCCTTTTGAATTATCCTTGGCCCAGATAAACTCTGTCCGTATAAGAATGGAAGATCCTTGGATCTGATATTTGTGATTGATTCTTCCAACTGCGTTTATTGAACGACAGTCCCAGAACACCAACTTTTTAACTGTGGAGCTTATTCTTTCAACTGATTGGTCCCCTTTATATAATTGTTCAGACATGGATCTAGCTATTTCTATTTTTTACAAAACTCTCGATTCGCTTCTTAGGGTTTGTGTCCCATGCAGGATGCCAGTGTTGTCTCATCGACCCCCCTGGTTTTCTCGTGAGTTATCTAACTTAAAGAACGTGAAATCGAGATATTATAAAAAGTACAAGAAATCATGTCGTCCCTCTGATTTCGCTCGTTATATAGTCGCACGCTCGGATTTTATGAGGCTTAACACGCAATGTTATAAGAACTACCTTCAGCGTTGCAAATTTGAGTTCTCACAAAATCCGAAATTATTCTATAACTTCGTCAATTCTAAACGTAAGACGTCCGTCCTTCCATCCCGAATGTCTTTTAAAAATAATACAGCGGACACTGATCAAGAAATTGCTGATTTGTTTGCTGATATTTTTAAAACAACTTATTCCTCCACGGAATATAGAGCGAATCTTTCGTATCCTTACCAGTTTAAAAAGTCTAATTGTATCTATAATCCTTTGATTGATGAAAGTTCGTTACTTAGCGTGCTTAATTTAGTAAAACCAGTGTACTCTCCTGGCCCCGATGGGATACCAGGCTGTGTACTCAGATTTTGCGCAGAGGCTCTATGTAAGCCAATTTTAAAACTTTTTGAATTGTCCGTTAACTCTTCAACTTTTCCATCTATTTGGAAGAAACCCTATATCATTCCTCTTTATAAGAATGGTAGGAAATCCGATGCAACGAACTATAGGGGTATCTCTAAATTGTCCGCTATTCCTAAAGGGTTTGAAAAGATAATTACTTCTCAATTGCATCATTTTTGTAACTACTATTTTTTTACCAACTCAGCAAGGGTTTGTGAAACATAGATCTACAACCACTAACCTATTAGAATTTACATCTTTGACGATCGAAGGATTTAAGAATGCAAGGCAAACTGATGTCATTTACACTGATTTCAGTAAGGCTTTTGATTCTACTAATCATGCGCTTCTTCTTCTTAAGTTAAGTAATATTGGCTTTCCAAGCCCTTTTCTTGGTTGGATTCCAGAACATCTGACAAAAAGAACTCAAAAGGTTCTTTTCAAGTCTTCATATTCTAGGTCCATCCATGTGACTTCGGGAGTGCCTCAGGGCAGTCATCTGGGACCTTTGCTTTTCACATTATTCATAAACGATCTTCACTCAGTCATAAATCACTCTCGAGTCTTTATGTATGCGGATGACGTTAAGATTTGTCTTAGTTTTAAGGACATGGCCTCTTGGTGTGGACTTAACTTGCTTAACCTCAACACTTCTAAATGTAGTGTATTAACTTTTTTCAGAAATACTCCACAGATTGTGACATATTTTCTTAATAATATTCTAAAACGCCTCGATGAGATAAATGACTTGGGTGTCCTATATGGACCGAAAGTTATCTTTTAAGTCTCATATTTCCACTACTGTCGGCAAAGCTATGGGAGTTCTGGGGTTTGTAAAAAAAAGATGGTCAAAGGAATTTAATGACCCTTACACAACCAAAATTCTCTATACTTCATTGGTTCGTCCTATCCTTGAGTATGGATCTTGCATATGGGCACCTCAATATGATTCCACACCAAGCAAGAATTTGAATCTGTCCAAAAGCAGTTTCTACTCTTTGCTCTTCGTGGTCTGAACTGGGATCGCAATGTCAATTTACCATCGTACTCTAGTAGACTTCTTTTACTTAACCTACCTTCTCTAACTAACCGTAGAGTAATGCTTGGCGCGATCTTCATCCACAAGCTCCTTAATGGTGATATAGACTAGCCGAAGCTATTGAGCCGAGTAGCTTTATCTGTTCCTTGTAGACCTACTGGAAATTTCATACCTCTATCACTTCCACGCTGTTCTACTAACTATGCTATGCATGAACCTTTTCGAGTCCTTTGTTCTGATTACAACCGCCTTTACAGTGTAATCAGTTCTGAGCTCTCTCTTCCTTTACTAAAAACTTCTATCTTAGCTTATTTAGTTCGTAACTAGATGTAGAATTCGTTTATTTGTCTGTGCTTTGTGATCTTGTTCCCGTATCTCGAGCCGTACGTTATGCGGTATGCGCCCCTCGGTCGGTTGGGCGGAGGGTGTGGCCCTTGATGTACACCCAGTTGTTGGGATTCGCGAAAAAAAAAAAAAAAAAAAAATATACAGTTCGACCGTTTCACTGCCATTCAAGCGTGGATACGATCGAGATGTCAGTATGTTAGTATGGTCTCAATGTATCGATAG
>JAECWJ010000178.1:0-22054 GCA_018150375.1 Drosophila sturtevanti | reverse complement strand
TGGTATTATTACCAGGTATTTTGTTAAATCGCAGATTAAAGTTACTGCATATTCATTACCTTGTTCGGATTTGGGTAGTGGACCTATAGTATCCACAATTACCCTGTCAAAAGCCATTTGTGGCGTTTCAGTTATAGTTAGAGGCGTTTTAGTATGTCTGTTAATTTTTGATTTTTGACACTTATTACATTTTTTTATATATTGAGATATATCTCGTGTCATACTTTTCCAATAATAATGCCTTTTTATTTTTGATAAGGTCCTTGATATTCCCGTATGACCTCCTTGTATAGGGTCATCGTGGAACGTAAACAGTATTGCTTCTTTATCTTTATTATCATTTGATAATACGTTCACCGGCTTGAGTAGCGCTACTCTTAAAGATTTTAATATTTTATTGCCCATAAATTTAAAAGATTCAATTGAAATTGTTTCAAAGATCTTTTCGCTCGGTGCCACTTTGAGTTGGCTAATCTTGAGTATACCGGCTTGTATTTCAAGCCTTTGGAAGAACTGACCTAAGTCAAGTTTCCCATTGGTGTACAGATCGCTAACATCTATTCTTGCTATAACTTTTTTCCCATGCTTTAGTGTGCATAGAATGTCTGTCATTCGCAAGGTCACTACTTTTCTTACTTCGTCATTTAAAATAACGTCGTAAATACTGGGCTTAGAAGCATTAAGAGACTGCTTTCGCAAATCTTCTATATCATGATCTTTTTGATTTCCTGCGCAGGAATTTAACTGTTTACTTTGATTTCTGGTAGTGACTCTCAGTTGATTGTTATACGAGATAGCGCGTCGGCTACAAAATTATCTTTACCTCTCAAATACTCTACTGTGAAATCATACTCTTCCAATTCTAAACGCATGCGTGTTAATTTTGAACTTGGGTTGACCATGGAGAATAAATATGTTAATGGTCTATGGTCTGTTCGCACTGTGAAATGTTTGCCATATATATGGCCGAAAATATGTTATTGCCCAATGTATTGCTGCTAGCTCTTGTTCTGTAGTACTCTTGTTGCTTTCACCTTTAGTGAATGCTCTTGATGCATATGCAACTGGAAGTTGGAGTCCATTATAGTTTTGAGTTAAAACTGCTCCACATGCCTGTTTGCTTGCATCTGTGATTATGCAAAATTCTTTGCTAAAATCTGGATACTGCAATAGGTTGGGTTGAACGAGCTTATCTTTTAAGTATTGGAATGCGTTTTCGCATTCTGCTGTCCATTCGAATGGAACATTCTTTTTACATAATCTTGTTATGTGCCGTGAATATTCGGCGAAATTTTGTATGAAACGTCTATAGTAATTGCAAAATGCAACGAAACGTCTAGCACTATCTGCATCATGTGGGACTGGATAATTCTTGATGACGTCAAATTTTTTATCATCTGGCAAGATTCCTTTGTCTGTGCATTTGTGACCTAGGAATGTCACTTCATGCATAAAGAATGAGCATTTTTCTGGTGCCTGTGTCTCGACTACCGACGCGATTGTGGAAGCGTTCGCGTTGGCTTCACATGACATCGGTGAATCCCCGACTCTTGAGCGCATTCCAAATATTGTCGCCTCACACATCAGATCAACGGCTATTAGCGGATGCCGATCCATCGTCGCCGCGACTCGTTCCTTATTCAATGAATTGAAGTTCAAAATTTTCAAATTAACGGATAATTCAAACTTCGGTTTGAATTAACGGACGAGTGTACGGCGGCACCACCTGCCGGATATAGACCGGGGGCTACCCGGGATGTGCGCGTTGATCAACACTGGTACGATCAGCTGTGCGAGATACTTAATGAGGAAGAGTGATATCCCTCAAAACAAGGTGCGCAGACAATTGGAGAAAAATTGGTAAATTGTGGGAGAAAAAAGGAACGAAAGACTCTCTTCCATACCAATAGGAGTTCCTGATGGTGATGAGATGCGCGAAAGCAGCAAAAGAGGTAACGATGGCCCCCCTCTCCCGTCGACGAACTGGACGGAAAGGCAACAAAAGGACGGAAAAAATGGAAAAAAAGAGTGTCGCGGAACAAAAGGTCGGTACAGCAGTGTGTGTGTGTGTGGGTTGATCAGACCCTGCAAATTTTTTTTTATATATATATTTATAGTTTTTAGCCTATTCTTATGGACATTCTGCTTTTTGCCTTTATTACTTTTAGTTATTATATTATTATTCTCTAGTAATTCTTCTAATAACTTACGGGCTCTTTTGTAAGCTGTTTCTAAACTAAATTAATATCTTTAGCGTAATCATTTATGTTATACAAAGGTTCTATTCTATTTATTTTATTGAAATCTAAAAATTGTTTTGTAATCTACCGAAAACTAATTCATACGGACATACGGACAATGTGCTGCCGATGGTGTTGTGTTAAAACAATATGTGAAATATTGTATCCAAACATCCCAATCGCTTATGTCTGCAGATATGAACGAACGAACGTATTCCTTGAATGTTCTATGACTTCGTTCTATTGTCCATAATGTCTGGTGGTGATGTGCAGCAGACGTTATGTTGTCTATTTTTAAATATTTGCACAAGTCATGAATTATGGAGTTTTTTTATTCTATTCCCATGTCCGTAATGAACGTCTTCATTGGAACGTACTTCAGAATAAAGTTTTCAAATATAGCCTTGGCAATAGTTGTTGCACTTTTTTTGGAATTGGAATGGTCACTAAATACTTAGTTAAATCGCATATTAGCATAACTGCAAATTCATTGCCATCGTGGCAACGGACCTATAGTCCTATAGACCTATCTACTATCATTCTATCGAAAGCATGTATAGGTGTTTCAGTCATTATCATAGGGGTCTTTGTATGTTTTGTTGTTTTAGATTTTTGGCATTTTTGACATTTATTATATATATATCTTTGATATGACGTGTAATATTTTTCCAATTGTATTGCCGTTTTACTTTGGCCAAAGTTTTTGTAATGCCTGTATGACCTCCTTATATTTCATCGTTATGGAATTTAGACAGTATCGCTTCTTGATCTTTTACATTTTCTATTAGGGTCACCGGCCTGAGTAGCTCTACTTTTTAAATATTCAATATTTGTATTGCCCATATTTTTGAAAGATTCAACTGAAATTAATTCAAAGATCTTTTCGCTTGGTGCCACTTTGAGTTGGCTAATCTTGAGTATACCGGCTTGCTTTTCAAGCCTTTGGAAGAATTGACCTAAGTCGTAGGTTCCATTGGTGTACAGATCATCAACATCAATTCTTGCAATAATTTTCTTTCCATGGTTCAAAAAAAAAGTATTCTTTTTATATACAAGACCACTACTTTACGTACTTCATCATTACAAATGACTTCTTTTCCCTTGAGATATTCTACTGCGAAATTATATTCTTCTATATCTAGTCTCATTCTAGTTAGTTTTAAACTTGGGTTTGTCATTGAAAACAAATAAGTTAATGGTCTGTGGTCTGTACTGAAAAAAGGTTGCCATAAATGTATGGTCTGAAGTTTGTGATTGCCCATTGTAGCGGCAAGTTTTTTGTAAGTTTTTTTATGACATGTTCGTGCCTTAGCCTTTCTGTTTTTATCTTATTAATGTTTAGGATTTTGGTTGAATTTGTTGATTTAATACTCGGACAAAAATATTTTCTTTATCGGAGATAGTATTTCCAATAAACATTCCTTCCTCAATTTCTTGGTTCGGGATTAGGACAGTTTGTTCTATCGATTCTAGTTTAATTTGTCGGACTACTTCAGCGCGAGCCGGAAGTATTGTGGCATTATTATCACAAGTATGTGTGATATGTATTTTAATTGGGAAATTGAAATTATCTGGCCTTAATATTAGAGTGTCACTAGTATGTGTACAATCTAATATGCAATTGAATTTTTTTATGAAGTCTATACCTATAATGGCATCGCTAGGGATTGGAAAGTTTTGTTCAACTATGTGATAGTTGTGTGAGATTATATACTTTCCTGTAGATAATTCTACGAATGCTAAACGTTTTGAAAAAACTGAACCTTCGCCGATTCCTGATATTTTGGTTGATATGTTAACATTATCAAAAATATCGACATGTTCTTTAAGTATTGAAATGTCTGCACCAGTATCTATTAATAAAGTGAATGAATTATCTGTTTTTAAATTTTTTAATTTTACAAATATTCTTGAACTAAGATTGATGTTGTATACTATCGCACATTCTGAATGTCTTAATGGGCTTACTCGTTTCCCGAACTACTTTCTGTAGTTCGAACATTTGATTTTGGTTATTGTGGCCTCTATTCGAGTTACCACGGCCTTTAGAGTATCCTCTATTTTGGTCTCTTTTATTCCCTCTGTTATTGTTAAGGCTTAAGCTATGTCTCTCCGATATATATCTAAGGTTTTCCCTTAGTCTTTTTAACACGTCATTTCCTTGCGTTAAAAGCAATTGCGGTAATCTATTGGAATTTGTATAGATTATTTCACGAATGTTATTATACGTTTTTATAAAGCATCTAATGTGCTTTGCTTTTGTTAAGTTTGAAATCGGTGCACTTACATTTAAGCACTTAAACGATTTATCTAACTCAATACTTTCATACTTAATAAGCATGTTCAATTGATCTTGTGTGAAATAAGTAAACTAGTACTTATTGATAACAGTGATCGTTATGGGACCTAGGCTATCGTATCTTGAGATAGTATTTACCTCTACGTTAGGTATTGAACCTAAAACAATGGCTTTTTATTTATTTGTGCATCCTATCAGAGGTGAGACTTCGCAATTATATGTCGACATTTACAAGTTTTCCAACTGGTACACATCTACTGGCTCAGTATCAAGAAGGAAATAGATCCTACTTGCGAATAGTGAATCATTTCTTAATATATTCTTTATTAAGTGTTTTATGGGTATTTTATTTAATTGTAAAAAGTAATAATTTGTAAAAAGTAAGAAATTTTATGTAAGAAGAAATAATTGTACGAAAACAACAAAAATTTTTAATACACTATTAACTATAATCGTTGTTCTTGGCTTTTATATATCATTTATTTTTCTTTAGATTTTATCTAAATCATTAGCCTTGCTTATAAATTTTTTTCACAAATATTTGTTGTGTAGCTTGTTCAGTTTAAAATTATGCTTGCGCTGAAAATCACTACGATGATTGTTAATAGAGTATTTCTTAATCCTAAATCTACACCACTTGATTCTACTGATAACATTAGCAGTGGAATCCACTGTTTTTGATTCTATTAGCGGCATTTTTATCTTGATTTATGCCTTTGGTTCAGAGGGTACTATTTCAAAAAATTCTTCTGATTTGCTAATTTTATTGTTCATTCATTTCAAATTAAAAAAAAATGTCTTTATTATATATATATGTTTATGCCAATAACTTTCTTTTTTAAAATAATTTTTTTTTTAAATGTAAAAATGTAAAAAAGGGGATTAATTTTGTTTCAAAATTTTTCCTAAGTGATCTTCCTAATATTTTGAATTGCTTTACAGGGCATACTCTAGCGGGCAATGCAATTATCGCTTCCGCTGACAAAAAGTTTTTACAAAAAAATCTTACGTAGCGTTGTCGGTTCCACGTTGTGTGCTCATTGTAGCATTATTGGATCCTTGGTCGCAGCTTGTCGCGCTGGCGGGCCGATGCTGGTCTCACAGGCTTGTTGGTTTTAGGTCTTAGCTATCCTCCTAGGCGTGGCCGATGCTGGTCTTCGCATCGGCTGCCATGCAATGTTTGCACGTATAGTGGCAGGACGCGCTGCCTAGCGGTCCCTCGCAGTCATCTGGGCACTTCTTTTGTGGTTTCTTTAATTGGATTCTTGGTGTTTGACAATTCCTAGCATTGGTATTGTTATTAATAATTGGAATGTTTCTATTTGAAGTGGTAGAGGTTGAGTTCGATTTCTGTTTTTGTTTTTGAGCTTGATCAACTTGATCAAGCTCGGCTTGTAGAGCTTTGTTGCCTCCCAACGTAATTGTGGGTTGGTGGCAAACAATAGTTTTGTTATTTTCGCTTTTGTCTTTTTAGGCGAACTCTTAAGCCGCTTCTGCCGGCTTTTTCCTTTTGCACAGAATTTTTGGTTTGATGGCGTTGTGGTTGTTGTCCAATTAAGTTTGTAGACACCCTGCCAGATGTCTCCGTATACCAAATTGGTTGTTGAAATCGTTTTATAGTTTTTGTCGTCATTTTTTTTTTTTTTTGTTTAATTTATATAATTATTTAATTGAAAATTTTTTTTTATATATATAGGCTTGTGATCTCAGTCGCCATGTAAAAGGTCAAATGATTTCTGAAGACACTTCCGTTTTCTTTGGAGTGCGAATTTATTCTTCGCTTCGTCTTTATTTCAAAATTTAACTTAGCCTAAAAGTACATAAGTAATTTGGAGTTCTGTGGCTCAAAGCAGCGACAGAACGGGAGTATAAGCATGCCATATGCAAATATATATAGTGTTAAATATGAATATATATGCAGAAGGCATATACATACATGCGCTTGGTACCGAATGATCAAAACGTCATGGTGCTTACGCTGCAGTTCTCACGCTGCGGGCCATTCCACATATAAGTGGCTGATCATATTACGGCACTTGATAGTGGTTATATTATGAAAACAAAGCGACAAAGTGTCTCTATGTTTATGAGCTTGATACTCTAACATTAAGTTTGGGCATATGACAACTTTACATATTGTATACACTACAATACGGTGGGCTTATGCTTGTTTGCCATATAACACTACACTAGATTTTCAACTGTAGTTGACACAGAGTCGTGATGCCGAAATCCTCAAGCTGCGTAAGCGAAGATGGTGCCGTCCCTGATTTCGAGTTAAAAAATGGAGTGGTGTTTTATCGAGCCCCAACTAAGGAGTTCCAGCTTTATGTCCCTTCCGAAATGATAAATAGTGTAATACGAGAGGTGCACGAAAAGTTACATCATCTTGCAACTGAAAAGTGCTGCACTCAAATTAAAAAACATTATTGGTTCCCTTATTGAAGTCTCATGTCAATAACTTTATTAACAACTGTCTTAAGTCTATTTACTATTCGACTTCCGCGCAAAACAACAATGCTACCCTCCACAGCATTCCGAAGAGGCCTGTTCCGTTTCATACCATTCATATTGACCATTCAGGTCCCCTACCGTCAGTGCAATCAAAAAAGAAGTTTCTCCTAGTTGTTATCGACGCATTCACAAAATTTGTTAAGCTTTACCCTGCCGCCACCGCCAATGCTCAAGAAGTTTGTCATACTCTAGAGACTCAGTACTTCCCGAATTATAGCCGACCCCGCCGAATTGTTAGTGATCGCGGTACGTGTTTCAGTTCTGCCGAATTCCTTCAGTGTCATAACATTGTTCAGGTGAAGAATGCTACTGCGTCCCCCCGTGCTAATGGCCGGGTAGAGCGAGTTAATCGTGTCTTAGGTCCCATGCTAAATAAATTAAGTAAGCCACTGAACCACGCAGACTGGGTTAAGCAACTGCCAAAGATTGAGTTTGCCTTGAACGATTCTGTCCATTTGCACCCTCTATCCTTCTCTTCGGTCTTGAACAGCGAGGTGTTGTTGTAGACGAGTTGAGTGAGGTTTTAGAAGACCGATTAGCCGAAGGAAGTGTAAACCCGTCTGAAGTCCGTGCCGTTGCATTACGGAACATTGAGAAATCACAAGAGTATAACGCAGGCTACTTTAGGAGGCATCATCAACCTGCTGTGGGCTTCGAAGTTGGTGATTTTGTGGTAATTAAAAATGTAGACACTGCAGTTGGCACAAGCAATAAGCTCATCAAGCGATACCGCGGTCCATATGTAATCCATAAGAGAGTTTCAAACGATCGATATGTAATACGAGACATGGAGGGCTCCCAGCTTACCCAACGACCTTATGATGAGGTTGAAGGCTTCCAAACTTAAGTTGTGGCTGACGTCGAGAAGGAGGCATCACCTCCTCCGTTAAGGTATAATTTAAGATCACGTAAAGAATCGAGGTCGGTTCCCTGTCAGGATGGCCGAGTTGTAAGGTCTGTTGTTTAGTTAATGTACTTCCGTCCCTATAGAGTAAGTTAGTTTTTAGTCTTTGTCTCCCTTTTTATACTCTTCCGATCTCTTAAGTTCTTTGCCTTCCGGTACTGACAGAGAGAGAGAGTACGAAAGACGCGTGCCTGCAACGGTAAATGAAATTGCAAGTGGGCAAGCTTGAGCCGCGTCACTTTTTGTTTTGCGTATATTCATTCTATTCTTTCTTGGTCAGTCAGCGAGAACGCATCGTTTTGTTCTTAATCAAGATTATAAAGAAATAATCTGCCGCGCCCTCTAATTGTACAAACAAGCCTTCCGTTATTCAAATTTAAGTTACTGAACTATTATATTTTAAATTTAATTAAAATAAAACTAGTTTTATGCATTTGCATACATGCAAATTTATAATTTAAATTCAATTCGATTTCTTTGCAATTTCGGCCACTATCGCTGCTAAAATCAATTTCGATTATGACCCCTTTTTCCCCGGTTTAGAAATGATTTTCTTTTAATTTTCAGAGAAATTAAAACATACGGTTATCGTCTCTATACAAGAGAATGTAGCTGTATTTTCAAAAAAGGTCTGTGTAAATACCCAATACTGAGAATATTGTCGATAATAACCCAGTTGATAGCACACAAAATTATTCTCACGATGATTACTATCGGCTACTCTCTGGTTTCCCTTTCGAATTCCACCCAAGAAATGTAAAAGAAGAATTGTGGCTTGATCCCAAACGTTTGTCGAATGCTGTCTTATTAAAACTGCTTATAGTTTTTGTAAAAATGTAAAAAAAAAAAACGGTGGAAAAATTTAAGTTTCAAAATTCAAGTGTTCCAGTGAAATTGTTAGACTGCATATACAGGAGTTGTTTTTGACATAATCACATGAAAATACAAAAATTCACAGTAAGAATAAGAAAACTCTTTTCAAATCTAAATTTTTACATTGTGCGTATTACCAGCCACGTATACCTAAAGTTCGCTCCAATGCATAAAAATGTAATTATATTAACTTTGGGAAAAAAATGTAGAAATTTTATGTTCCACATTCCAGCGTTTTTAGCGGGCGCTATCTCTTGAAACCATGATTATGATCTCAAATGATAAATGTCCGTTAAACCAGATAATCGGTTGCAACCCAGCTCACAAGGGAATACAATTTCCGGTTGTGCCACATGTATCGAACTTCCTTTTCGTTTGAAGTGTTGTTGGCTGAAGGTGGGTAAAAAAGTGTGGTGTGTGAATATTTGTTTTGGAAGACCCAAATGAATGTTAATTTCACCAAAAATTTAATAGTGTTCTTGTTTTTTTTTTTTGCAATGATATGTAGATAGAGTTATTCTTTAAGGAATTTAATATGTGTTGCTTGTTAAGAATATAGCATTTAAGTTAGTCAATTCAAGAAGTCACATTTTATGACTTTGTTCTGATTGAAAAGATAGAAATGGAAATTAAGTAAACTACGGAAAGGTAAGTTGGTTTAGGTAAGAAAATGTGAAGTGACATTAAAGAAGGACTATTATATAAGTATGTATATTGAGACTTTTGGGTACATCTTCAGGAAATATACTAATTTAACATTTCAGGATTGCGTCGCGTGTTATAAACTTAATATGCCTCAAAATGAGTACATGGAACGCCACCGCAAACTGTACGGTCGTCGTCTTAATTATGAAGAACGTAAGCGGAAAAAGGCAGCCCGGTTTCCAAAAGAACGATCCCGGAAAGCACATCAGTTGCGAGGAATTAAGGCAAAATTATTTAACAAAAATCGCCGCAATGAGAAGATTCTAATAAAAAAGAAGATTAAAACGCATGAAGAGAAAAATGCCAAGAAGGTAGGCGAAACTGGCGACTGTGGAGCTTTGCCTCATTATTTGCTGGATAGAGGCATCCAGTCAAGTGCCAAGGTTTTGACGAACATGATCAAACAAAAACGCAGAGAGAAGGCTGGAAAATGGGATGTACCAATCCCTAAAGTTCGCGCCCAATCTGATGCTGAGGTCTTCAAAGTGCTAAAGACTGGTAAAACCAAACGGAAGGCCTGGAAGCGAATGATAACCAAGGTTACATTTGTTGGACAGAACTTCACTCGTAAACCTCCCAAGTATGAGCGTTTTGTAAGACCAATGGCCTTGCGCATGACCAAAGTCCACGTGACTCATCCAGAATTAAAAGCAACTTTTCACTTACCCATAATTGGTGTAAAGAAGAATCCTAGTTCCCAAACGTTTACCTCTTTGGGTGTCATTACAAAGGGTACCGTGATTGAGGTTAACATTTCAGAGTTGGGTTTAGTTACTCAAACCGGTAAGGTTGTTTGGGGAAAATATGCACAAGTCACAAATAATCCGGAAAACGATGGTGTTATCAATGCTGTTCTTCTCATTTAAACTAAGTACAACATATTAACCCCGTATATAAGTACCGTATCCAAGAAAATAAAGCATATAAATTAAATTAATTTCAAATAAATAATGATGAATTTTTATTGAAAACTCCTTTTCCTCACCTTATGTATTGGTAATTGAATAACATTCATTGCTTATTTTTCAGTTACTTGGTGAAAGAAGTGCATGATGCAGATATTCGTAAAGACCCTCACGGGCAAGACTATCACTCTTGAGGTCGAACCTTCAGACACTATCGAAAATGTCAAAGCCAAGATTCAGGACAAAGAAGGAATTCCTCCAGATCAACAACGTTTAATCTTTGCTGGAAAACAACTCGAAGATGGCCGTACTCTGTCAGATTATAATATTCAGAAAGAGTCGACTTTGCACTTGGTGCTCCGTCTGCGCGGTGGCGCCAAGAAGCGTAAGAAGAAGAACTATTCGACCCCTAAAAAGATTAAACACAAGAGAAAGAAGGTGAAGCTAGCCGTCTTGAAATACTATAAGGTATATACTCAGCCAAGCTAACTAAATAAGCAAAAATCTAAGGTCACAATTCGGTCTGTTCTTGGAATTCTTGAGTCTTTATCTTGAGCTTGTTTTTCATCATAAAATGTTTTATGATTCAGTTATCAGTTCATAACTATTAATCTTTACTATGATTTTTACTACGTGAAATCTTATCACATCTGTTATCACTTTATAGGTGGACGAGAACGGTAAAATCCATCGTCTGCGCCGCGAGTGTCCTGGCGAAAACTGCGGAGCTGGTGTTTTCATGGCAGCCCATGAGGATCGGCATTACTGCGGGAAATGCAATTTGACTTTTGTGTTTAGCAAACCAGAGGAAAAATAATTGCTTTGGTCAGCCCAACTGCCACTTATGGAGTATTCTAAATATGAAAGTAAATGCAAAATAAATTCATTTAAATTCCATTATATTGTTGTGCAATTAATTCTAGAAGCAATTCGAAATTCTACTTTCATTTCAAGAAGTAAATTTTAATAGTTTGTTGATCAAATCAACATTTTTTCAGTGTGTATCCTTTTGACACCATATGCCAGGAATTATGGCCATGCAACCAAATCGGTTTTAGGCTGTATTAAAATTGGATATGTGGAAGAACTTAAAGCAGAGAAAGATTCACATTTCACAACAGGTTCCAGAGCATTTAAATTTAACTGAAGCAATCATATTTATTATGGCAAATTATTGTGTTCTAAGTGACAAGTCGACTAAAAATGGTTAAAATTAATATTAAAATACATAGTTCAAAATTAACAATCCATAATATTAATCATCAGAAATTCACATTTTGCCAAATACGTACTGGCTCACAACATATGTACAGTATGTCCACTAATTGTTTGCAAACTGAAAACAGTGACAAATATTAAACCTCAAATTATTTATTAGGAAAGGCACTTGTTTTCATGTTCAATTCTTCACAATATTTTTCCTTTATATATTTTCAATCAATATAATTAACAGAAATAATAAAAACAGAAACAAAAACATAAAAAATTCATAGCAAACAGGAAAAGCAGAGAATATAAACTGTATTAAATCTTTGCAAATTGCAAACATTAATTTTAAAAATTCTATATCTATTCAATAACGCTCCACTATTATCCCATACTCCTTTGAGGCATCGCGAGGCATTTATATCGAAATATTGCGGTATTTTTTGCCACTCGTCTATTCAACGAATTAAATTATTTTTTGATGTAGCGCTTCGCTTGGCTACCCTTTTTTAAGCAACACCCACAAATTCTCAATTGGATTGAGATCTGGAGTCTGGGGGGCGTGTCTATCACTTTCCTACAATTGTAAAGCAGCCAAGTCCGACACAGAAGCGATTCGTGCTTCGGATCATTGTCCTGGTACAGCTTGTAACGAAGCCGAAATTTTATGCACTATTTAATAATTTCATTCATTTATTTAATGTTCAAAATGAATGTCATTGAAAATTCGCAGATCTCAATCGCCTTTTCAGGAAATACATCGCCACACCATGACTGACAGTCAGGGGGTTTCCGCCAAACTTTTCCATGGTCATCTTTGTAATATAACATGATCTTCGTCTCGACGCATAAAATGGCATCGTTCCTGTACTCAGGAGGATTCCCAGAAGTCAATATTGCAAAGTTCAGACGCTTCTCACTATTTATGTCAGACAACATCGGCTTTTTTAAGCTACATCTGACGATTTGTGGTAATTTAGTCTTTTTAAGGTTTGTTTTTCTATCCAACTCCCGGAGGCTTGTCTGCGGTTTATTTTCTACGGCTTTTAAGAATTGGGAACAATCCCGTCTAGAAAGTTTTGATGGTTTGCCTTTAGACCTGTTTAATACCGGCCTATTTCCTTTTTCCGCGCGATTTAATATGTTGTAGACTGTTCTAACTTTAATGTTAAACATTTCAGCCAGCTCTTTTGCTCTTTCCTTTGCCATAGTTATAATACACTAACTGAACCAAATTGTTATCAGTCCGTTTACCAGGCATCGCGAACTCTTGAAATCTATCGAAACGTGCAGTGAATCCAAAAAACTTTTAAGACAAATGAGTGCAAAGATGACTTGAGAAGAGCATAGGACCGTACATTTTTTTTCTGCTTAAAAACAACTTTTGCATTTTGCAAAGAATTAATAGATAATAGTCATAAATGCCGCGGTTTTGTTTTTCCTTTCTGTTGGAATTTTGACATTTTTTTTTGTCATACCTTTAGCTGAAACATATTTTAATAAAACTTAATAAAAAAAATAATTTCAAACAATGTGTTTGTTTAAATTTTCTATGTTGAAAATCACTTTTGGTCAGTTTTTTCATTTTGCAAACAATTATTGGACATACTGTATTTCGTACAGCGGTATAGTGTGACCTTAGAGTCACGTACTCTCTAAACCATTGAAGACTTTGAAACGGGGCATATTCCATGCTTAATTTTCTTCTGGAATGACTGTAATCTATGCGGATGAATCCAAACTTAAATTGTTTGGGTCTGACGGAATGCAGCTTGGGTGGACTCAACCAAATACCGAGCTCCAAAACAAAAACCTAAAGCCAAATATGAAGCATGATGATAGCAAGCGCTGTCGTTTGCGCATGCATGGCGGTTTCTGAAGTTGTAAACTATGTTTTTATAGAACAACAGTAGACAAGAATATTTCCTCCACGCAAAGACGACGCGTCGGAATCAATCACGCTAACTATTGCTAACCCAGATAATGGAAAACGTTTCTACTTGGAGGATGTCCGCTCTGTTAAAACGATGCTCTATGCAATTTGTCCGGCTCGAATATTCACCAGCGAAGGCCTTCAAAGCGCTTTCTGCTAGGTGGAATACCACCTAAATGCTAGAGCTCTTACTTTCGTTTCACTGAACAGCGAAGACGCAATTGGATCAGCAGGTGGCTATATAACAATTTTTTACCCAATGTTTATCGTGCGGCATATGTGGCAGGCTGTCGCACCAATTCTTCCGTCTCAGTGGTGGACGAAAAGCTGCCAAGCAATAGCTGGCATAAAGGTGTGATCGAGTGATTCTGGCCATAGAAAATCAAGTAAGACGAGTGCTGGATCAAGATAGCCAACGGGACTTTGCAGCGGCCTGTAGCTAAGGTAGCAGTAGTGGACTTTGGCAATTTGGGAGTAAAACTTGGCCACGAAGCGGACAAGCTTACGGGGGTGAGAATATTGCCGCCAAAATCTCATTTCCCCCCACATAGCCCATCACATTTTTACATTTATATTTTACTTATATTTTCTTTTCTATTTATTCTTAGCAAAAGCTACCCTATATACTGTGAATTAAACCGTTGCGTCTGTGCTTTTAGTTTCAAAATCGCTCTAATGCTACATACCATGGAGCTAGTAAATCAGTTGACGACAGGGACTACTAAGGCACAGTTTCATTATAAAGCTGTACGAACACCGTATCATTAGTAGTAGTTATCTAACATACAAGTGGAGTTAATAAATGATTAATGAAGAAAAACCGCGTTGGTCTGTTCTTAAATTCCGCCCTTTACAGGGTAAGCGTCAAATTCAACAATTCTTTAAAGTTAAACTACATAAACTTTCTTCTGGTCAACCCTAAGAATTCTTTATAGCAAATCCAACAAATTTCAAGAGTGTACCCAGAAACTTCGAATTAATCATAAAACGGGTTAATCCCTTCACAAGCACTTATTACACATTGGTACATAACCTACACGGTCTACCGCCAACGTCTTACATAAGTGCAATTAAATTACCAACAACTCTGCATACTGGAGTTAACTCCAAAGTCGATCAGAATCATGCCGACAAAAAATTTGTGCAGAGTATATCATTGCAAGAGATGCATGCAGGGGGATAACGTCCGAATGTCAATGTCCAATGTAATCAATTTCACTCCTGGTATTATTTCGATTGTGTGGAAATCAAAGAAGATGACCTTGATAGCAGCTGGAGCTGTGACTGCGAAAGCGTAGCTACAGAAGTCGCCCATAACAATTATAACCAACGCTCTGCAGATTGTCCCCAGTGCCATGAATGTGAATCATCGCAAATCGCAGCGCGTCACGGAATATTTACCCAACTACGGGAGCTAGTGGAAAAACTCTCAACACAACTAAAGCTGCAGTGAGCAATGTATTTCAAGGACCCAAAAATACCATTCATGGAAACGTTTAGCAAGTGGATATACGACATAGCCAATGCAACGAGCCAGCTAAAGTCACGAATATTCCACAAAAAAGGTGCCAGCCTCAATCACCACATGGAAGCAGCAGGAACGCACTCCAAGGCAACCACCCATTTGAGGTCGATGTCTTTGGAACCGAAGAAGTCAATCGCAAGTAACTACAAATTGTGCAACCAGTGCCTTAATCGGCACCGTCGGAAATGCCAACGAGCAAAAGTATGAGGCGTGCGAGAATGCAAGAGCATGCCCCACCAACTGATCCACGAGGAGCAGCAATCAACAGAATTCGCCGCGAAAGGCTCATCAGTAACACTCATCGAATAAAAGAATTATAAACAGCTGACCTTGAAAGGCATACCTCAACCATTATGTCTAATATGGACAGACAATACTACATGCAAAGAAGACGCATCGGAATCCATCACGCTAACTCTTGTTAACCCAGATAATGGAAAACGATTCTCCCTGGAGGATATCCACAGTGTATATGGACTAAATCTGCCAGTACTGGCAGCGTTTGTTGAACTACCTACTAACGGGACTACCCTACTAACGGAACTACCAATTGCATCATATACTAATGTGCGTCCTAGTTTGCTCAAAGGCGCAAACAACTGGGACCTCCCCACCGGCAGTTTCAACTCGTATAGACGAGACCGAACGATGGGCGCTCTCCTCTGGGTGAAACGTCGAACATGGTTGACCGCATATGCTGACTTTACGTAATTGAGACCGAAGCAAAACGTTAATTGTCAAATTTAATCAGGAAATTAATTTCTTCCTCGTTGAGATCACGCAATTTTGCGAGAACATGCTTAGGCAACGAATGAACTTTAAGTTCATTTAAGTTAAGTTAAGCTAGTTGACATGGCGAAGCAGAAAAAGGAGAATGAAAAAGAACAGTTATAGTCAAGCAAACAGCAAGCGGGCAGCCGTTAACTTTAAAGCACTTTAGACACAGGCACGATTATTTGCAGCTTAAGAAATTTTCACTAATGTCATGGGCGGGGAATGGTGAAATTATATTTAGATTTTAACACAGTTTTTATTTTAATTTTTATACTCTATACCCATAGGGTACAAGGTATACTAAAGTCGCTAAAATGTATGTAACAGCCAGAAGGAAAATTTTCCGACCCCATAAAGTATATATATTCTTGATCAGCATCAACAGCCGAGTCGATATGACCATGTCCGTCTGTCCGTCCGTCCGTATGAAAATCGAGATCTCAGAGACTATAAGAGCTAGAGCAACCAAACTTAGTGTCAACATCCGTCTAGTCCATACGCAGATCAAGTTTGTTTCAAATTTTTGAAACAATTTTTTTAAACCCAATGTTTATCGTGCGGAATATGTGGCAGGCTGTCGCACCAATTCTTCCGTCTCAGTGGTGGACGAAAAGCTGCGAAGCAATAGCTGGCATAAAGGTGTGATCGAGTGATTCTGGCCATAGAAAATCAAGTAAGACGAGTGCTGGATCAAGATAGCCAACGGGACTTTGCAGCGGCCTGTAGCTAAGGTAGCAGTAGTGGACTTTGGCAATTTGGGAGTAAAACTTGGCCACGAAGCGGACAAGCTTACGGGGGTGAGAATATTGCCGCTAAAATCTCATTTCCCCCACATAGCCCATCACATTTTTACATTTATATTTTACTTATATTTTCTTTTCTATTTATTCTTAGCAAAAGCTACCCTATATACTGTGAATTAAACCGTTGCGTCTGTGCTTTTAGTTTCAAAATCGCTCTAATGCTACATACCATGGAGCTAGTAAATCAGTTGACGACAGGGACTACTAAGGCACAGTTTGATTATAAAGCTGTACGAACACCGTATCATTAGTAGTAGTTATCTAACATACAAGTGGAGTTAATAAATGATTAATGAAGAAAAACCGCGTTGGTCTGTTCTTAAATTCCGCCCTTTACAGGGTAAGCGTCAAATTCAACAATTCTTTAAAGTTAAACTACATAAACTTTCTTCTGGTCAACCCTAAGAATTCTTTATAGCAAATCCAACAAATTTCAAGAGTGTACCCAGAAACTTCGAATTAATCATAAAACGGGTTAATCCCTTCACAAGCACTTATTACACATTGGTACATAACCTACACGGTCTACCGCCAACGTCTTACATAAGTGCAATTAAATTACCAACAACTCTGCATACTGGAGTTAACTCCAAAGTCGATCAGAATCATGCCGACAAAAAATTTGTGCAGAGTATATCATTGCAAGAGATGCATGCAGGGGGATAACGTCCGAATGTCAATGTCCAATGTAATCAATTTCACTCCTGGTATTATTTCGATTGTGTGGAAATCAAAGAAGATGACCTTGATAGCAGCTGGAGCTGTGACTGCGAAAGCGTAGCTCCAGAAGTCGCCATAACAATTATAACCAACGCTCTGCAGATTGTCCCCAGTGCCATGAATGTGAATCATCGCAAATCGCAACGCGTCACGGAATATTTACTCAACTACGGGAGCTAGTGGAAAAACTCTCAACACAACTAAAGCTGCAGTCGGGAATGTATTTCAAGGACCCAAAAATACCATCCATGGAAACGTTTAGCAAGTGGATATACGACATAGCCAATGCAACGAGCCAGCTAAAGTCACGAATATTCCACAAAAAAGGTGCCAGCCTCAATCACCACATGGAAGCAGCAGGAACGCACTCCAAGGCAACCACCCATTTGAGGTCGATGTCTTTGGAACCGAAGAAGTCAATCGCAAGTAACTACAAATTGTGCAACCAGTGCCTTAATCGGCACCGTCGGAAATGCCAACGAGCAAAAGTATGAGGCGTGCGAGAATGCAAGAGCATGCCCCACCAACTGATCCACGAGGAGCAGCAATCAACAGAATTCGCCGCGAAAGGCTCATCAGTAACACTCATCGAATAAAAGAATTATAAACAGCTGACCTTGAAAGGCATACCTCAACCATTATGTCTAATATGGACAGACAATACTACATGCAAAGAAGACGCATCGGAATCCATCACGCTAACTCTTGTTAACCCAGATAATGGAAAACGATTCTCCCTGGAGGATATCCACAGTGTATATGGACTAAATCTGCCAGTACTGGCAGCGTTTGTTGAACTACCTACTAACGGGACTACCCTACTAACGGAACTACCAATTGCATCATATACTAATGTGCGTCCTAGTTTGCTCAAAGGCGCAAACAACTGGGACCTCCCCACCGGCAGTTTCAACTCGTATAGACGAGACCGAACGATGGGCGCTCTCCTCTGGGTGAAACGTCGAACATGGTTGACCGCATATGCTGACTTTACGTAATTGAGACCGAAGCAAAACGTTAATTGTCAAATTTAATCAGGAAATTAATTTCTTCCTCGTTGAGATCACGCAATTTTGCGAGAACATGCTTAGGCAACGAATGAACTTTAAGTTCATTTAAGTTAAGTTAAGCTAGTTGACATGGCAAGCAGAAAAAGGAGAATGAAAAAGAACAGTTATAGTCAAGCAAACAGCAAGCGGGCAGCCGTTAACTTTAAAGCACTTTAGACACAGGCACAATTATTTGCAGCTTAAGAAATTTTCACTAATGTCATGGGCGGGGAATGGTGAAATTATATTTAGATTTTAACACAGTTTTTATTTTAATTTTTATACTCTGTACCCATAGGGTACAAGGTATACTAAAGTCGCTAAAATGTATGTAACAGCCAGAAGGAAAATTTTCCGACCCCATAAAGTATATATATTCTTGATCAGCATCAACAGCCGAGTCGATATGACCATGTCCGTCTGTCCGTCCGTATGAAAATCGAGATCTCAGAGACTATAAGAGCTAGAGCAACCAAACTTAGTGTCAACATCCGTCTAGTCCATACGCAGATCAAGTTTGTTTCAAATTTTTGCCACGCCCACTTCCGCCCCCGTAAATTAGAAAAAACTATAACTAGAGTTGTATTAAAGCTACAGTATTTATTTTTGGTAGACTCAATTATATAGCTAATATGTACCATCTGACCGAATTTGACCGAAATCGGATAATAAATATCGGAGATATACGTATATATGTTTTGTACTGAAATGCTGTGGGCAGCAGCAGCGAGATAGCATGCGCACGTTGCTTTGTACCAAATGATTCATTAGTTTCGTTCACTGTTAGGAGTGAGCGAGAAAGCATGCATTTGCTGTTTTGGCTTGTTAAGAGAAATTTATGAAAAAATTTATTCAATTAATGATAATGAGGATTCCGAAGGAGTCTGTTTAAATGAAATATACTTTTTTGGTACAGGGTATGCTCCAAGTCGACATAGACGACTTGCTTACCTCATTTATTTTAGTGTTAGTTTAGTATATGACTTCGGGGTCACCAAAATGTTGAGACAACGAGCTTTTTCGTTGACTTTAAGAAATTCTAATTTAATTAGGACATGTTCAATTTAAAAACGTTATAAATTTTATTAGTGCACGGCACCTTTTTAACTTGCGATTGCTTCATACAGACTACTAAAAACTTTGGATCATAGGGCCGCAGCGCCGATCTGGCTGCATTAGAAGTTGGTAGAACTAAGTTGCTCGTGCCGACGTAAAGAGAAGAAACATAATGAAGAGCGCGAGAGTAAGTACCAGGCTCTCGTACCAGATAATGCAAAATACATGACTCATAAACATAAGAAAATGGATGCTTGCTCGAACAGTCCCTCTATCTGGCCTATCAGATTGTAAGAAGACTTAAATCTAAGCTTCCCAGAATATATGTAGGCAGTTTAGTATTTGATTTCAATACATCTGTTTTTACAGAGACATGGTTAAAACCTGATATTAGCGATGTAATTTTTCTTTTTTCAAAGTTTTCAATTTTTCGGTGTGATCGGACTAATCTCGTAGGTGGAGGAGTTGAATCCACCTTACGTTCTGAAAAATGATGAAGCTTTTTCACGATGGGTAAAGAATCGAAGTATTACGAATGAGACGCGGTGTTAAACATTTCTAGCTGGGTAACTTTTATTGAAAATCTAAAATAATAAAACATCGCTCTTTCTCTTAATATATGTTTTTATGGTATACTTAAAATACTTATTATTCTAATTTTTCTGCTGTTGCTTCAACATCCCAGCGCCCTTAAAGTGCTCCTACTCTTTGATAATTTGTAGCATTCCCAGCTTGCGAATTGGTCATTTAATGAGGCCCGTAGAAATTCGCACTTTAGCTACCTAGCCGTCGCTGCCTTCTATTACGCGTTCCACGCGAGTTATGCAACCAATTAAAGTCGCACAAACAAATAACATAATTGTACAAAAAGCCAAAGCTGGACAAACAAATAAGCTTATGCATGGATAAGCATAATCATGCAGAGGTACTTGAACCAAGATCAAATTTCAAAAGCATAAACAACGGAAGCGTCGCCATCGCTCCTGTTGTAAGTGCTCGATCAACAATTTATGAAAAAAACGAAATGGGCATTTGCATATGCCAAAGCAAATTATATTTTTATTCTTAAGATTCAATTGTAACCGGACAGAAGTCCAAGTTCTAAAACTAATAAAGAAACTCACGATATCTAAAGATATCTAGTGAAAAAATCGTTTAACAAACTTAATCAAATTTAAATCTAAATTTAAATAAATAAATAAAGATATCTAAAGATATCTAGTGAATAAAATCCGTTCTTTCAACGAATATAATTCGCGCCCTCTTAACCATTTTTGTGGATTGGGCGCCTCCCACCAAACGATGTTTGGTGCCGAAATGGAGAGCTCTGGGTGGTATAAACACAAAATCTATTCCTCTCTCGGCAGCGAACTCCTGCAGTCGATCCTTCTGGTTTGTGAGCGATCTGTGTCGCTCAGCCAGCACTTTGCTCGCTTCCACGAAGTTGGTTGCACTATCGATGTAGATACTTTCTGGCATCCCTCGCCTGCCGATGAACCATTTAAACACATTAAAAAACTGCGACTCGCGAGGAAGCAGCAACGGGAACTTCATCAAATGGTATTATTCCGTGTAGCAGCCATTCACCGGCTGGTACAAGTTAAATCCGCTGCTCTACCAGCTGCACTTCGTGCTTGTAGTGGGCACATTGAATTATTTTAAATAATTTTAAAAACGCTAATTTCAACTCTAATAGTGTGTGCGACACAAAATTGTTTTGCCAAATAACAAAAACGAAGGATATATGCCATTATAGTGTGTGTGATACAAAATTGTTTTGCCAAATAACAAAAACGAAGGATATATGTCATTATTCAAATAAGTTTTGGAAAGATAGATTTTCGGTTTACCAATTCCATAAAAGGGGTTATATTGGCCTGGACGGCTATGAACACCGCTACCGAATTTTGGTTTTCAGAGCTTTGAACTTCTTTTGACAGCTAAACTTGATAAAGACTTGGCAAGCTATTTGGATTTAAATCAAGAAAACTGGGTCCGCTGAACCAGATGGAATTGAAAATGCCATCCACATCTGTGCCACTAGAGACTTAGTCTGCTGGATTACCGTCTGCAGGCACGTACCGCCAAACGACAAGCTATAGGACAAGTCTTGAGTTTCTGCAACTCTACTTGCTACAAATGTGGACAAAGTGCTCGAGTCTCGTTTAAGTCAGTATAACGTTACTTGAGAATCAGACCAGAATTTGGCACTTTCATTTTTTGTTGCCAACGCTTGCTTAACAAATTTGCAGCACATAACTCGAGCCGAGGAATGGATTTTGTCTTTCGTGGAGCGACTCTGGACTATATATAGCAGCTATGAGAATATTGATAAAATGTAGCCCTTTGTAGGTTTAATCGATGCAAAACTATTAACTTCTAAATCAACCCGAAATACGTCGTCTTAAAGAGTCCAACGCTTCCCAGGAGTCTTAATGGCGTCAATTTCGTTGAACTTTGGATTTCTCTCAGCATTATTTTTAGGTAATAAATCTGTGTGGTTTGATGCCCGTTTGGCTAGACTAAGTCCTCTTGACTATAATACTTG
>JAECWJ010000177.1:0-21117 GCA_018150375.1 Drosophila sturtevanti | reverse complement strand
ATATACATCCATATATGCGGACACGGGCTTGAGAAAATTACAAGCAGAGGGCGAAACAGAAAGAGACAGAAAATTATTTGTATTGTGTTGTTGTTTTCTAGAATTTCTAGAAAAATAAGTACTACTTTCTCCGTCCTATCGGCCTTAAGATTTTTTAAATATTGTAAATATTTTTTTTTAAACTTATTTATATTTTATTTGCAATCTGCCTTAAACTAGGCAATAAACAAATTGACTTAACATAAATAATAATCCCGGATGGTTTAAGCTCCAGTGAACTAAATCTATATATTTAGATATTTACATATTAATTACTACCTATTTGTTACTCTATATGGCAGGTCCAGGACATGAGTTCTTTTTAGACGTCTTGTGGTGGCAGAGTTATCTAATAGACTTAATGCTAAAGCGTTCTCAGATTTTATCACGTCTATGACTGTGGGTATTTGGAGATCTTTATGGATATCTGCGTTGGTCATATATCGACAAGCGCCTGTTATTTATCTGAGAGTCTTAGACTGATATCTCTGCAGTATTTCTATGTTTGATTTGCTGCTGTTTGATAGCTGCAGCGCGTAAGTCCATACTGGCTTTAGAACAGTTTTGTATAACCGTATTTTGTTTTCAAGGCTTAACTGAGATCGAGGTCCTAGTAACCAGTACATTTTTCTGATCTTTTCTTTAAGATGTTTTTGCTTTGCCTTAATATGCTGCTTCCAAGTAAGTCGTCGATCCAAGAGAACTCCCGAATATTTCAGCGATTATGTTTGACGCTTTAAGTATGTTACTGCTCGTAGCGATGACTGCGGAATCGTCAGCATATGTTGCTATTTCAACAGCATTTGTGGAAGGTAGATCGGCGGTGAAAATAGTGTACAGTACTGGGCCTAAAACGGTCCCTTGAGGGCCGGCATTAGCAGTGTTTATGCTAGGCGATTCCCCACGTTCATGGACATAAAATGCTTTGTTATTCAAAGATGATTTAAGAATTAGAATGTATGGTGCAGGTAGCCACTTTTTAATTTTTGTAGAGTAGACCTTCATGTCAAATGCTTGCTTAATATCTAGGAATACTCCTGTGCAGTACTTTTTGCATTCAAGTGCCTTAGTAATTGCGTTCGATTGCTCGATCGTGCCGTGCCCCCTTTTAAACCCAAAGTGATGTTCAGGTATGATGTTTAGTCCGTCCAGTACAGGTAACATTCTCCTCAAAAGTATGCGTTCAAATACTTTAGATTATTGGGCTTAGGGATTGTTGGCTAATTTCTCGGCCAGTTAATAAATTGCTTCCTCGTTAGGAGATTCGATGCCTCATAACTTCTCTTGCCTATATTTCCACAATTTTCCCGAAAAGATTAGTCGACGTTATTCCTTTGTACATTTCTTTGCGTCCGTCGCATTCGATTTCTCATGGTACAGTAAATTCTTAAAGTTATATGCTACGAGAGAGAGCAATTCAAAGTACAATGTAAAGAGAAAAGCAAGAAGAGACCAATTAGTGATGCTAGATTGGGCTCTCTTTAAGCTTGCGATATATCGAAAGTTTAGCTATTTAACATAATGGTTAATATTTCAGAATAATTAAATTAATGAGTTTAAATTCAGGAGTTCTCCTCCAACAGGGAACATAATGACTTCAGCACATTTCCACTGAGTTGGAAAGTATTCTAGTCTAAGCATAGCATTATAGATGTACGTCAGCAATCGGATGCATTTCGGCGGAAGATTTTTTCTTATTTATCCTTTTTATTTCCTCTACGACTTCTGTAAATGTCGTTTGCCGCCTTATCGGTAGACTCATCTGGCATGGAGAATCTAGAAATCGGTGTACCCCATTTACTGTCTCTGGGTCATTTTCTGCGTTTGGCTTAAAAACTGAACATAGCAAAGGCCTCAGCTTTCTCTGCATTTCCTCTGCAGCGTTGTCCGATGTTGTCGACAATTGTGGTAGCTCTTCTGGTGGGCCACTTTAAATATCTACTTGCTTTCCAAAGACCATATTGTAGGTCACTTGTATATGGGTCGAGACTTCTTAGAAAGTCTGTTGTCGAGTCGTTTTTGATTTCCCATAGTTTGATGTTTAAGCCCTTAGCAGCCTTGTTGAATTTTCTCTGGTCTACTGGGCTTCTTGTTGTTTGCCATATTTTCCGAAGTTTTCTTTTTCAGCTATTTGAGATCTTAGATCTAGTGGTATAAATGTTTGTCTTCTTTGTGAACATGCAACCAGCAGCATGAATTGAGTTAGTAAGTGTCTCAATAGCTAAGTCTACTTCGTTCCCAGTCTTTAGCGAAATGTCTAGATATGTTCTGTCTTCAAGCCAGTTTTTAAACGCACTTATGTTTGTTTTTGAGTTGATGATTTTGTAGGGCTTTTCCTTAAAACAAACTGAAGAACCATATGTAACAATAATTGGTGAGCGATCGGAGCTCTGGTATTTTTCTAGGATCAGTTGGCCAGTACGTAGGCTTTCCGGTAGATAAGGTTGAGTAATTGTTGGAGGTTATGCATTTGTACAGTTCAGCACCTTTTGGATTTACAAGCCTTGACCCCCACCATGGATGCTTGTCATTATAGTCACCTCCCGCAATAAATTATCTACCAAGTGCTTGAAATAAGTGTTAAAGTCATCAAGCCTACAGAAATATCTTGGTGGAAGGTACACTGCAGCTATGGAGTTTGTTGCATGAAGACATTGTATTTGAATCGCTCCAACTTGCATGTTAATTGTGTTGATGTTATCTAGTGTTTGGTATTTAAGTGTGTTTTTTATAATAACCGCATTTCCACCGTGTCTCTTCCAGATGGATGATTAGCTTTGATAATGTCATACCCATTAATGGTTATATGATTTTTCTTGGTAAAGTGCGTTTCAGGAATCAGTAAAATGTCAATGTTGTTGGTTTTAATAAATATAGTTTTTCCATTACGGTGGTTGGAAAGCCCATTGGCATTCCATATTGCTATTCGTAGATCTATTTGCATAATTTGTTTACAAGCAGCATTATCATGTTTAGTAGATTGGTGGTTAGTTCCGACTATTTCACTAAGAGTTGTTCAATCCTGTCTAATGCTGACTTTTCTTGTACAGCAGCATCACCTCGTAGCGCTTGCGCATAAGTTGGTTGAGCCAAGTGTATATTTTCGCGGTTTGTTGGCAATGATGTTGTTGGTGAATGATGTTGTTCTCGGTCGTTCTGGAGTAACATATGTTGCTGGTCTACTTTTTTTTGTTTGCTTGTTTTTTGTAATTGCTTGGTAGACTCTGCAGCCTTTATATCTAGCAGCGTGATTCTTATTGCAATTGGCACAAGTGGCTGGTTGGTTTCTTTCTTTGGGACAGTTGATGCTTGGATGATTTTCAGAACATTTAACGCAACTAAATCTTTTATTGCAATAAGATTTTGTGTGCCCGAATTCTTGGCACCGCACAGTGGGCGATTTGGCTGATCTAGCGTAACGAAATTAATTACTCAAAAAATAAAAACAATTTTGCAATAATGATAATTTTTATATTATTTGGACCCTTCAATGCACAATATTTAACAATTTTTTCCAACTTAAAAATTTATGTTATGGTGTTTTTTTTTTTGTTCACATGTTTTTAACATTTTTATTGTCTACACTTTTAACCTTCATCTTAACTATTATTATTATTAATAATATTAGTTATCCAAATCCGAATCGGAATTTTCAGAATCCGAAGGGTAATTTAATAGCAGGCTTCGAACTTCCTTATCAAACACTATTTCTTTACTAGATTTATTTCCCTTGTTTTTGCACAAACTTGTTATAAGTGGATCTGATGCAACTAATAATGAATTCATTAAATCCTCCATTGTATTTACACGAGAGTTTTTTCGTGTATGCTTGAGCCGAAAATTTCGTAAATTTTTGTTATTTGCTTCCAAAGCTTCCTCCGACATCATGCCAATCGGAAGTGGTATAGATTCTATAATTTCGGCTCCGTGAATTAATGTCGGTATTTATTGCACAACCTGAAGACATGGAACGCAAAATAACACCAAGTCTTTTTTATTAGGTCATGGTTTACTCCAGTAATTTGAGAGGACAGTTCTGACTTTTCAAAAAACCTTCGAGCAGTATTTCCACTATTCGTGTTGCCAGAACCTTGCACTGGAATATCTACCAATAAAGACATTTCGATTCTGAATCTTTCTTGGATGACCTTGTGCACTGACGGTTAGGGTGGCAATTTTCAATTTCTTTTGGTTTTCGCCCTGGAGCTAATTTTTTTCGGGGTTTAGAAGCGCCAAATCGTCGTTGAGCCAGGCTGCGTTTTTGTTCTCCAATCGATGCTTATCTCTGTTGCCTTTCTTCCACTTTTCAGTCAATTTTTTATGGAAAATTTTAAGTTTATCCATAATTGAATGGTAGTCCTCCTCACTACAGTCTGATTTCTGAAGAACATTAGAAAAATTGTAGTGGACAAGTGCGGAATACTTATTTGAAGCGCATTTTTCGTTATGCCATACTACAAAAAGTTGCCGCTTGCAAACCGACATGGTTCCTAAAAAAATCTACATTGTTAGAATGGGCAGCTCAGGGCAGCTAATGTTGGACAATTCACATAGTGGACGAACTATATAATATCACAAGAGAAACATTTTTACGGGCCAATACGGGCCTCATAATTTTTTATACTACAGAAGATGAAATTAGTTAACAATATGGTTTTAGAGAGACAGATGGTTAAAAGTACAATTAAACAACACAACATATATTCACAGGTCACAAAACATTTAGTTTCTTTAAATACATACCTTCGCTTTGTGAAATAAAAAAAAACTGGATCAAAAATGAATAAAACAACGTTTTTCTCAACAACCTAAGATCGGTGTAAACACGTGGGAAAAGTGCAACGAACAGCTGTGTTTTGTTATTTGGTGTTTGTAAGCTCAGGGCTGATTAACGATATACTTATTATAGATAAAGATCCTAGCGATTTGCTAAATGAAGATATTACTATCAGAGGTAAATCAAATTTTGCATGATTTTAAATGTTGAAAATTGGTATTTCGCTACGCTAGATCAGCCAAATCGCCCACTGTGCACCGGTGGCATTGAGCCATGTCGCTAATTTTCTTTGGTAGTTCTATTGTAACTATGGCATTCTTGATATGTTTAATATTGTAGATTTCAGCGTTGTTCTTGTTTGGCTCTAGGTCTATGAAAAACATTGGCAATGCCTCCTTCGTGATACAGCTTTTAATGTTGTGAACACCCCTGACTACATGACCTTGCAGCTCTAGCTCGTGCTTTATTGATTTAGATTATGTAGTGTGATGAAGGTTTTTGGCTACAACCCTAAATGCCCTTTCCTGCGTGAGCTGAAATGTCTGGTAGTCTACTTATCTTTGTTTAATATTTTAACTAAGTCCCTGTACTTTTCAACTTTCTTTACCATGAAACGAATGTGCCCGTCTCGTTGGGACTTATAAGTAAAGTGAGCGGTGTCTATATGTGGCTTAAGGTATTTAAGTAACCCATTAATATCTCTGACATTAGAGATAAAGATCGGGGGTGGTTTTTCAGATGCTGGTGTATCGATTTCAATATCATCATTTAGTGTTGGGTTTGTTACTGATTTGTTATAATTAGTTTCCTCCTCTGGTTCTGCCAACAGGGCAAAGTGTGGTTATCATGGCTAGATGTTGAGGGTCCAATGTCCAAAGCCGGAAATTGTCTTGCCAAATTTGGAGAGTTTTCTTTCTTATGCTTAGATGAGCATGGAATAATTGGCACATATTGCCAGTCCAAGGTATTGTTTTCAGCACCACAAGAGATGGTTTTTTTATTCACGTAGCTGAAAATTAAAGTTTGAAAAGAAACTAAGTAACAAACAGATGGACATGGTTGATGCATGATTGATGCTGATTAAGAATATATATGGGGTCGGAAACGTTTAAAAATAGATGTTGGAGTGTTCTCAGGCCTATCCGATATGCGCAAAAAATTTTACGAGAATTATTTGCGATGTCTATGAAATGCTACAGCAGCAAAGCGCTTCTTGTGTAAAATTTTAAGTTTGTGGCACTGCAAGCTAATTACAGTGTTTAAAAAAATTTGGTCCGCCGCAGAATTATGGTGGTTGTGAGGCCCTATCCACACGATCTGGATGAAGCATTAATAAAGTGGCGTTGGAAGGATAGTTAGTGCCGATTCAAAAGTGTTAGTTAGCTTATACCTTATTTTTGTGTTTTGTAATACTTTTGAATTACAATTACTAAATGTTGACTTTATGTAATCCTTTGTAGTCCCCATATTGCAATATACAACGTATATACAGTGGACCCGTGTGCAAGACAATATAGATAGCAAAGAATTTGCAAGTGATCTACACATCTACACAGCACTACACTTCTTAAAATGGTAAAAAGGAAGCTTAGTGTTACAAACAAATTATTTATTGGTTGGTATGCTTAAACAAAATCGGAAATCAGGGAAAATCTTTTGTTCGAGTTGCTTCTTTAAGTAAAAATTAATGAATAAATATTAAAATTATCTTTTTCTCTCAAGAAAAAATAGTCGAATTAACAATGCAGCGAATATGTTTCAAAGAACTTTGGGTATATTTGATCCAGAATCGAATTGCATAATTAAGTTTTTATTATCTACCGAAAAAAATAATATATATTTACTTTTAATCTGTAAGGTTTTATGCTAATGCAATTCTTATTTATTTATAGAGAAATTTCATTATTGAAAGAACTTAAACATCCAAATATAGTTTGTTTGGAAGACGTACTAATGGAGGAGAATCGCATTTACTTAATTTTTGAGTTCTTATCAATGGACCTAAAAAAATATATGGATTCCTTGCCTTCGGAAAAACAAATGGACAATAAACTAGTGCGCAGCTATTTGTATCAGATAACAAACGCGATTTCATTCTGCCACCGCCGTCGTGTATTGCATCGTGATTTAAAACCACAGAATCTCTTAATCGACAAAAATGGCATAATTAAAGTTGCTGATTTTGGACTAGGGAGGTCTTTTGGGATCCCTGTGCGCATATACACGCATGAAATTGTGACATTATGGTACAGAGCTCCAGAGGTGCTTCTGGGTTCTCAACGCTATTCATGTCCAGTCGATGTTTGGTCGATTGGATGCATTTTCGCTGAAATGGCTACAAGAAAGCCTCTCTTTCAAGGTGACTCTGAAATCGATCAATTATTTCGAATGTTCAGGTAATTATTTGTGAAAAATAATATTTTATTATACCCTTGCAGAGGGTATATTAATTTTGGTCAGAAGTTTGCAACGCACAGAAGGAAGCATCTCCGACTATATAAAGTATATATATTCTTGATCAGCATGAATAGCCGAGTCGATATGACCATGTCCGTCTGTCCGTCTGTCTGGATCAACAGCTTCTCCTCCGAGACCATAAGAGCTACAGAGCTGAAATTTTCAGCATAGGCCCCTTTTTGCTGCAGGCATTGTATATCTCGGAATCATCCCGATCGGACGACTATATCATAGAACTCCCATAGGACCGATCGGTCATGAATAAGGTTTATCCTCAATAACTCTGTTGTTTTTCAACCGAATGCCACGAAATTTGATATTTGTGAGTTTAATATACTTCTTGATACTTCAATCAAGTTTTATCAGAATCGGTTGGCTATATCATATAGCTGCTATAGGAACAATCGGTACAAAAAAAAATTTTGTATGAAAAATTTTTTTTTGTCAAGCTCAAAATATTGAATTTGTAAATTTGGTATGTATAATTTACAATAATGCTTCCGGTGAATTATATAGAGAAAATCTGCAAGGGTATACGAACTTCGGCACGGCCGAAGTTAGTCCATCTTTCTAGTTATTTTTATTATTAGTATTTTTGTTTTATGTAGAAAAGTATTTAAAATAGATTATTGCATTAAATGTTCGCACAAAATTCTTGAATGTAAGAATTGAAAGCCGAAATATACAAAATTGATATCCGAAGAAAACTGATGAAAATAGTAATCGGTAAAGCGGTGGATACTGCCGATTTTTATACCTTGTACACATCGGGTAAAAAGGTATACCTATGTGTTTTGTACCGAAATGCTATGGGCAAGATTTATACAAAAATTTATATTTTGGTCAGAAGTTTGCAACGCACAGAAGGAAGCATCCTCCGGCTTTATAAATTACATGTATATTCTTGATTAAAGTATATACATTCTTAATCTATATGAATAGACTAATCTATCAACAGCTTCTCCTCCATGACGCTTATACCTAAAATCTTCTTTGTGCTGCAGACGTTGTATTATATCTAGGAATCATCCCGATCGGATTCCTATATCATATTGCTGTTTTCTTATATGTTTTTTGAGTGAGTGTCACGAAAAATAATATTTGTGAATTTAAGTTGAAGTTCTTAACACTACATCCACGTTTTATCACAACTGGTTTACTATATCATATAACTGGCATAGGAACAAACAATTCAAAAAATTTTTTGTGTCAAAATTTTGTAATTTGGTATATGTCTGTTGAGTTTTTGCAGAATTATTCGACTATATGCTATAAATTGTTCATATTTCCTATTTCTGAAATATAATACATAATATAAATAAAAAATAAATATATATTGAGACAATCTGCAAGGCTATACGAACTTCGGCACAGCCTTTACCTTTATATAATTGAGTAAAAGGATCTAATGCTCGCCGCGAAATGCTTTTTTGTAAAACCCGAATTAAGACTTGCTGCCAATGGCTCATTGAAATATATTTAATGAAAATTTAGCACGTTTGTAAAATGTCAAAAATAAATACATATGAATTAACCAATTACTTACGCATAATTGTATAAAAGTATGCTTATACCAAAATTCCATTTATTTACAGAATTTTAAAAACACCGACGGAAGATATTTGGCCAGGAGTCACTTCACTTCCTGACTATAAGAATACTTTTCCTTGTTGGTCTACAAATCAGTTAATGAATCAACTCAAAAATCTTGATACCAACGGTTTGGACTTAATTCAAAAAATGCTTATATATGATCCAGTGCACCGTATATCAGCCAAAGATATTTTGGAACACCCTTTTTTCAAGGGCTTTCAAGCTGACTTAGTTTTGTCTAAATAATTACCAAAACTACAGTGATTAAATTTTATATTTCCAATCAAAATAATGAAAGCCTGTTTTACATTTATTACGAGTATACCCTTGTAGAGGGTATAATACGAGGTCCGCTATTCACATGTAACATAACATTACTAATCATAAAATCTGACAACGCCATAATAAACTATCATTTTTTAGCACATACACATGTACGTAAAAGGTTTTTAAGTGTACACAATTGGGGGTTTCTTTATTTCACAATAGTTAAAAAAATCAATTAGGCAAAACAATAGAAATTGGATTATTTTTCACGACTTTCGACGTGGATTGTTCCAATAAAAATGTGTCGATGCAGTTTGTTCTTTGTACGGCGGGAAAGCAAGAGCTAAAAACGATAGTCTATCATTGGTTTGCAGAATTTAATTGTCGTTGTAGTTCAGTCGCTGATGAATTCCGAGAACGCCAACCAAAATCGGTTGATGTGCCATAAAATACTGATGGTGTGCGTGAGCTGATTGTGCCAGGTCGACATCGCGTCACATCCTTTCACAACAATTCCACTTCAATACATTGCATGAGCAGTGAGTTTTGTAAAGTTAAAAACAGTTCGCGTCGATTTGATTAAGGAAATGTTTAAAAAGTTGGACCAAGGTGTTGCAAAAGATGTTTATGAAATCGTGGCAAGTGATGTGTTCGGGACAATTGTTCTTTTATTTCCTATTTCCGAAATATAAATTGCAGCATAGAAATGAGCTTTTCCGGCTGCACAAAGTATATACGAGTGTATTCTTGATCAGCATCAATAGCCGAGTGAACACGACCATGTCCGCCTGTTTCTCCGTTTCTAAATTTTAGGCTACTTTAAGATCATATGGTTACGTTTCTTGATCGAGTATCCTGATCAAGTTTAAGAATAGATCGGATCGGACAACTTTAAGATATAGAACAAGAGGAAGAGGTAATTCTGGCTAAATGTGTTTGTTCTAAAAAAGTTCTTTTTAGAAAAGTATCCACCAAATTTGGTGTAGAGATAATAATTCCACTTTTATACCATGCCAGTAAGCTTAAATGATATCGACATACTGGCGAGTTTAATTTACTTTATGCCCTTTTTTTGCCTTAAATTTTTTTAAATTTGACATTTACAATATTAATAAAAATCTTAGGGCCGATATGACAGAGAAAGTAATTATTAAACTGTAAGGGTATCCAAACTTCGGCACGACCGAAGTTAACTTCTTTGACATTTATCTCATAAATTTAAAATGCAAAAAGAAACCGAATTAAACTTTTTTTGAAAAAATATAATTTTTCACTGCACAATAAAGGCCAATCAATTCAAAATATTAGTGAGTTGTTTGAGTGAAGTGCCTCTACCATAAAAAGTGATATTTCCCGACTAAAAACCTAAATTTCTTCGGAAGACTACCAAGGAAATTTATGGAGGAGACAAAAGGCCTCAGACAAGAACAGAAAAAATCCACATTTGAGGGCCCCAAAAATAATAGAGTCCTTTCAACATACTTGGGGCCAAACGTTTTTAACGAATCCCTTCCAGAAATAATGATTTGCACGGTAGATGCCCAGACCGAAACCTTTGCTGTCTAAACTAAAACGCCTAAGTTTGGCTCAGTTGCATAAAAACAGGGATTTTAATTATTGGAAAAGAGTTATATTTATCGATAAATGCAAATTTAACATTTTTGATTGGACGGCGATAGAAAAGTCTGGTATAAACTCTGCAAAGACCTCCGTTTGATTAATATCAGACCAACGGTTAATCATGGCGGCTTGCATGTTGACTCATGGAGTCGAGAATTTGGTATTTATCGATGAGATAATGAATGCTGAGATGTACCTAAACATTAAAAGAAAACTTGTGCTCCAGTGCTGCTGAAATCGGTCTTGAAAAAGATGATTTCATATTTCAGCTGGACAATGACCCGAGACCTACAGATTGGGCCGTTGAAATGTGGTTATTGTACAATACCAAAAAGATCCCTACCTCTTCTCTAAGTCTTGACGTCAAACCTATACAAAACTTGTACGCTCGCTTTAAGTTAGAATTTCACGAATTTGGGGTTTTGTATAAAAATAACCATAAAAAAGTGTTGCTTGAGGAATGGTCACAGCCAACTCGCTTAAAAGCCGTTATTAACAACAATGGCTATTACACAAAATTTTAAATAATGAATACCATCAGCATTTAAGAGCAAAGCATCAAAAGACGAGTACTAATACTTGTGTGATATGACTTTTAGCTTGCTTTCTTTTTTGTAGGAAAAAAACACAAATATATTTAATTTAAAACATAAATTTTCTACAATTAATAAGAAGATTATGTATTTAACTGCGTAAAATAAATAAAATGTCTAATTTGTTACTTAATCATCATTAAAATGCTACATAAGTATGTATATTCATGAGATGCCTCGCGACTAATACTTATGAGACTGACTCTATTTATAACCGATTTATTAAATTGCCATTTAAGCCATTTAGATCCTATTATAAATTTGGAGTTACGAATACTTAAAGCGATCCAGAAGATTTTTAAAATCGAATTAAATCACATTGGAACTAAAGTAAAGCACACTTGATTGAAATAAACAGTAATAGTGAAGGTTAGCTTAAAAATAAAAGAATTTAAGTTATTCTTTAGTTATTCACAAAATTTATTTTATACTTTAAATATAGACACGAAGAAATAGCGTTAAAAACAACAAAATCATTTGAGAGTAGGCAGAGAAAAATTGAAACCTCCAAAGCAACTGACAGACAGACTAGACTAGACTTAAATGTCAATCCAAGGTAGTAAAAAATGTTGAAAAACATTGAAGGGAAGGATGTCTTCTGCAATTGATATAGATGTGGGCCGATCTTCAACATTAAGGCCATTTAAAAGTATCGGTTACAATGCCGTAGATAAAGAAATAGCCAGTCTGCGGAACATACAAAGCCTCCTTCAACTTCAACAAAAATCATCGGTACTTATCGACATTGGGCTTGACGAAGATGGTTTGTATTAATGATTGTGTTTTAGAGAAATGTCAAACGAGTGAAGCACGAGGTAATGAGTTGAGGAATTTAATGAAAAAAGAAGACTTTAAATATTTCGATTATACGGAAAAATATTAAATATGACACGAGTCCTCCCAAAGAAAAAAAGCAAGTCAAAGAATAGATAAAAAAATTTAAGCTAATGAATTGGTCATTATAGAGTTCAGACACTAGCAATAATATAAAACCTTGTCGAACGTGTGATAAAAAAACAATAGCTGTAGAAAAATTAATGGTCTGGAATATGTTTTTTTTTTTCATAATATTCTCCCTGTTGATAAATACACTTTTGATTCGGTCGAACCATTAATAATTTTTAATTTTAAATTCCTTTTCTTTTAATGTGATTTAAAGAAGCAATTGGGTGCCAAGTCAAGATTGTAGAGCGGATGAGCATCAATTCGATTTTTTGACTGAATTGTGTCATGAGATTTGTGAGAGTTCGCATTGTTATGATGGAGAATGATTCGTCTTCAGTAGTTGATTTTGCAAACTTCAACAACATCCGATTTTGGACGACCTTCCCGGAATTCGCCAGCGAGTGAACTACGATTCTGCAAACCAGCTATAAACCGTCGATTTTGATGCTGCTAGGACTAAGTTCATCGACACATTTTTGTTGGAATCCAACGAAAATCCTTTTGGGAAATTTTCAGTATTTTGCCAAACTGATTTTTATTCCTTGTTTGAAACAGAAACGAAACCAATTGTACATGAAAACGTTGTACGTACATATAGTCACTCATTATGCACGTTTTTTCGTGATAATTTAATAACTAATTCTATACTTTATTAATAATATTGATAACATTCAGCTTATAGAATATAAGAATTTTTTTTCAAAATTAGTTTCATTGGTACCTTCTTTCATAACAAACCAAAAACATTCAACTAAAATGATTTTCACAAAACTATTAGTCTCTTGAGGTTTTGTTCTTAAGTCTACATGTTTGCAGCTATTCTAGTATTTTGTATGGAAGCTCTTTTTATCAAAAACCGTCTTTAAGAGATCCGACATTGATTACACTGGCATCTGAACTTTTAGCATTAAGTCAGCCCACAAATTTCCAACTGTGTTGAAGGCAGGATGGATAGCAAGTTTTCCTTCAATATATTTAAATAATACATAATACGATCGATGAAAACCAATTCATCTACGCCACCAGCCGACATGCATCCCTAAACATGCATCCACAAGCACAGGTCCTCCGCCATGCGGTTTTTTCAATTTGAAAAGAGACATTCACAGTTGACAGAAACGGCTTCTTTCTCGGACATCTCCTACGCAAATGATTTTTCCTGATTTTTCGGTACAATTATTTGCACAGATTCGATACTCATTTGGTGTGATTCATATTGAGGTGAGGACCAAAGAGGTAAATAGGATCATCGAATTCTTTTGACCATCACTTAACAAATCCAAGAACACCCATTGCTTTAACAACAATTGTGGAAACGTGGGTGTTAAAAATCAATTTATGGTCCATAAGACTTTCTAATTGAGTATTATTTAGGAAATATGTTACGAGTTGAGAAGAGTTCCTATTAAAAGTCAAAACCTTACAAATTGCAGTGTTTAAATTTAAACGATTTTGTTAACATCAACACTGAAAATTGTTAAGGTCAGCCTGTAATCGACTGGACGAAACCATATCTTTAAAACTAAAATATAGCTTAACATCATCAGCATACATTAGCCCTCGAGAATGTAGCATGACGGAGGGAAGATCGTAGAAAAATGCGTTTTAAAAAGAACTTTCTGTGTTCCATTTGTTAGATACAACGAAGTAGAAAAATAGTGACTTATGGCTAACAGTTTGCTTAGCTTTCTCAAATTCTTTGGTCGTTAAAGAGGTAAATTTTGAAAATTAGTAGTCGTAGATCTACGTTTTATAAAACCATGCTGTGTGGGTGAAACTATAGATGTAAAGAAATGCTGTAACTGAAAAGTTATTATTTTCTCAAAAGCTCTTGGAATTGCGGACAATTTGGATATATCTTCCGCTTAGTATTTACAAAGTTAAAAAACTGTTTAGGATCATGTGTAAACTGAAGTTTACACTGAACACAATCCTTATTGCATTTGGTGTTAAGAACCATGAAATTAGATCGGGCAATAGAATACAGATAAAAATCAGGTCTTAGCCAAAAATACCACCAACAAAGCAATGTGACGAGGAGGGCACCTTCATGTACGATGCATCAGAAACCCATGAAATAACTGGGAGATTAAAATCCAAAAGAACAATAAGCGAATCTCTATCGGACATCACTGAGGAAACAGCTTGAATGGCGTGTAAGTGTTTATAATAAATTTCCAAGTCGGACAAACGTGGGAACCAGTAACCTAGGGGCAAAACGAGTTAAACAAAATCTTAACACTGATGAATTTGGGACAAGATTAGTTTTTTGGCATGCAAGCAGATGCAGGCGTACCGGAAGATGAAGATAAAGGAAATGCTTTAGGTTTATTAGTAGACAAGAAGGATTTGCCGTATATTGATTTACTATGAAATGTTCCAGTCAAAAATCACTTTTGCTGGTTCAAAATGATTTGGTGGAACACTTATTTTAAAGGAAGAAATATCACCGGTAAATGAAAATTTAAATTTTTCCTCCACTAAATTTGAGGCAGGAATTCGAGCCCGGATATGGGCTAAAACATCATCTGATGTGGAATCGAGGTCAAGCCTTGGAAAAAATATTTGATTTTTTGGTGGGATACCGATGAGTGAACTTGACAAACTGACTGGCGTAGTAGCCGCAGCGTTTTGCACTGAAACAACCGCGGCAGCCAGTGCTTTACGAGCTCGTCTCAGTTTTTGGTTGGGAATAGTCCTAGCAGAGGTTATTTGCCCGGAAACTACACCTGATATCTTGGTAGCATGTGGAGCACCAATACCAGGGGATATGGCAATGGAATCCACACCAACAGATGGTGTCGGACTCTTAAAAGATATCAGTTGCTGTACATTCGGCGTAGTAGGGCAACAGAGAGTGCTCGGAACAGCGATAAGAGATGCTGGCGTACACGGGGACAAGTTCCTGGGTATGGTCTTCTTCCGCATCTCTGTTGCCCCCACCAATGCCAAGATTGTCTCTTAACTGGACAGTGTAACCAGCGCACTTAAAGTGCATTACATTGTCACACAGCCAACAAAGCAAAAACATTGCTTTATTGATTCTTTTTATGAATATATGTAAATATTAATAATGGAATAAAAAATTACCAAAAAGAGAATTTTTTATAAAAGAAGGCGTATCCGAACCCAAAGCTGATACAATTTGCACTCAAAAAGAAAGAGAAGTGTTAACAAATTTAACAAAGAATATTCAGAAACAATAACAATACTTTCGGTTTTGTTGGTTTAAAAGGGAAAACTAGAAAAACCTTGGATTTTATGCTTAGCAACAAACAAAATGCAAAAATTTACGATAACTTTTAATGTGGTACATAACTAGAACATTTATATTTTGAAGTAAAGAGATTAAAAAATAAACCGAATGATTTAAAGTGAGAGCGACAAAAACACGACGAGCTATGTTGAACGAAAGTGAGAGTTTAACTTTTATTTAAAATTCTTGTTTATTTTTCCATTTTAAATATTGTTAATACACTTTTTAAAATAATCAAGTAAACTTTATGTTTCTTTTTTACTTATAAAAATAATATTCATTTGTGATTCCAGACAAGGTCTAATATACTAGAAAACAAATTATAAACTTAATAAAAGTAATATAATGAGATAATAATTCAAAAGGGACTGCAAGTTTTCTATAACATTTTAATGTGGACTTTGATTTTGGACCGGTTTGAAGTTTTAGCACCAAGATCAAGATTTAATTGTCCCAAAGTTTTGTCAAAATCTTATGCCGAGTAGTGCATAAACAAGTATATATCTTTTCTTGCCACTCGCGTGCCTTTCATCTTGCTAGACGCAAACATGACTTTATCCTCAACGTTTGATCTAATTCTATCTATATCTATTCCCTCTACAAAAACTGCAAATTCCCTAAGACGTACTTCTAGAAACTTTACATCACGTTGAACCACTCTCGTCGTTTTTCGGGATCCTGGAGTGATTTGCGTTAATTCAAGAGAATGAATTCCTATCCTCTTGGCTTGAATTTGCTTTTATTCATTGTTTTCAGAGTTCAAATGCTGTGCTCCCATCAAGAGATTTATTATTTGTATATTCTTTTAAATTCGCATGGATTAAATGACTTTTCAATTAGGGTTCTGCTAGGTTTCTGATTTAAAAAATCATTAAATTGTTTTCTTATTTTTGTGCTTAAAGTTATGCTTTCAATTCCAATCAATCTGCTGATAACATTGTTATAGCTTTATTTTTGGTCAAGCAAACAAATTGGTTTTTGTCACAACACATATGTGTCGAATGTAGCTCTGAGTATATAAGTATATAAGTATATAAGTATATAAGTATATAAAGTATATAAGTATATAAGTATATAAGTATATAAGTATATAAGTATATAAGTATATAAGTATATAAGTATATAAGTATATAAGTATATAAGTATATAAGTATATAAGTATATAAGTATATAAGTATATAAAGTATATAAGTATATAAGTATATAAGTATATAAGTATATAAGTATATAAGTATATAAGTATATAAGTATATAAGTATATAAGTATATAAGTATATAAGTATATAAGTATATAAGTATATAAGTATATAAGTATATAAGTATATAAGTATATAAGTATATAAGTATATAAGTATATAAGTATATAAGTATATAAGTATATAAGTATATAAGTATATAAGTATATAAGTATATAAGTATATAAGTATATAAGTATATAAGTATATAAGTATATAAGTATATAAGTATATAAGTATATAAGTATATAAGTATATAAGTATATAAGTATATAAGTATATAAGTATATAAGTATATAAGTATATAAGTATATAAGTATATAAGTATATAAGTATATAAGTATATAAGTATATAAGTATATAAGTATATAAGTATATAAGTATATAAGTATATAAGTATATAAGTATATAAGTATATAAGTATATAAGTATATAAGTATATAAGTATATAAGTATATAAGTATATAAGTATATAAGTATATAAGTATATAAGTATATAAGTATATAAGTATATAAGTATATAAGTATATAAGTATATAAGTATATAAGTATATAAGTATATAAGTATATAAGTATATAAGTATATAAGTATATAAGTATATAAGTATATAAGTATATAAGTATATAAGTATATAAGTATATAAGTATATAAGTATATAAGTATATAAGTATATAAGTATATAAGTATATAAGTATATAAAGTATATAAGTATATAAGTATATAAGTATATAAGTATATAAGTATATAAGTATATAGAGTATATAAGTATATAAGTATATAAGTATATAAGTATATAAGTATATAAGTATATAAGTATATAAGTATATAAGTATATAAATTTAATGATTTGCAAATCATGTGAACCCTGTTAACAATAAGCAAATCTCTTGATAAATTGCATTTGAATAAGCAATGAATAAAAGCAAATTCAAGCAGAGAACAGAAATTCATTCTCCAGAATAACAATCACTCAAAAAAAAAACGTGGCGTGTGGCGTGATTAACCAAAGTTTCTAGAAACACATCTTAGAAATTTGCAGTCAATAGAGAATGGATAGACAAGGTAGATCAAACAGTGAATAAGTCATGTTGCATCTAACAGATGAACCTTTGCCATGTCTCTTGTTTATGCTACTCAGCAAGTGCAGTGCAGCTTGTTTCAGCTCATCTGATGCTGGTATAAAGCTCAAACCCTCAAATCCCATTAAAATGTTATAAACATAGTCACTGAGTATTATCATTATATTACTTTTGATAGTTGCATTTGTTTCTAATATATTAGACCTTGTCTGGAAATCACAAATAGTATTATTTTATAAGTAAAAGAAACATAAAAATTTACTTGATTATTTTAAAGTGTATTAACAATATTTAAAATGGAAAATAAACAAAATTTAAATAAAGGGTAAACTCTCACTTTCACTTCAGCATAGCTCATCGTGTCTTCATACCGTCATTCGATTTATTTTAATCTCTTTACTTCAAAATATAAATGTTCTAGTTATGTACCACATTAAGTTATCGTAATTTGCATTGTTGCTAACAGCAAATCAAGGTTTTTCGCCCTTTTAAACAGCAAAGCCAGCGTGTTGTGCACTGATATTCTTGTTAGAGATTTGTTAACGCTCTCTTTCTTTTGAAGTGCAAATTGTATCCTTTAGGTCGAATACCTTCTTATAAAATTCTCTTTTTAATGGTATTATTATTTACATATATTCATAAAAAAGTCAAATAAAAACGTATTTTTGCTGTTAATGACAATGTAATGCACTTAGTGCTCAGTTACACTATCGAACAAGAAGACAATCTGGCGGTAGTGAGAACAACAGAGATGCGGAAAAACCATGCAGAGCCACGCCAGCATGCTATCGCTGTTCAGCACTGACGCCCTACCGAATATACAACAACTGATATCTTCAGAAGATCCGACTCTCTGTTGTGGTATGATTTCGAACCACTCAACTCTGCTAGGGTGTCCCCAGCAAAAAACTGAGACAGCTCGCTTTAATGCCGCGTTCATTTCGGGCTGCTGCGCTACGCCGATCGGTTTGTCAAGTTCACTCATCCGATCCACCAAATGTGGCGAGAGCGACTCGATTCCATCAGTGATGTGCAGCCCATATCGGGCTCCGATCGCACTCAAACAGTGAAGGCATGCCCAAATTTTCATTACCGTGATATTCTTTCGCTTTTAAACAAGTGTTCCGCAAATCGTCAACAAAAACGACAGAACATTCATAGTAAATCAATATACAGCAAATCTTCTTATTTTAATAAACCCTAAGCTTATTCCTTTAAATCTTCATCTTCCGGTACGCCTGCATCTGCTGCATGCACCAAATATCTTGGTAAGATTTGCTATTCCCTTTGTCAATATATTTATTATAGGCACTTACGCCATTCAAGCTGTTTCCTCAGATAAATTTTGTTCATGGGTCCTGATGCATCATTACATGAGTGCCTATCTAATGCATTGCTGGCAAGACCTGATTTTGTATTCTGACTTGCTTGATCTGTTCATGGTTCTTAACTGCAGGTGCAGCCAAGGGTGTGTTGGTGTAAGGCTTCAGTTCTCTATTTGATTTTTAACTGTAATATAAGCTGAAGATATCAAATTATGCAATTCCAGAGCTTTGAGAAGGCTTTTCAGTGTTCTTATATAGTTTCACCCACCTGGTTTGCCAATGAATCTACATTTACTAATTTAAAATTTACCAGGAATTTGAAAGCAAGCCAAGCTGTTAGCCATGAAGTCATATTTGCTTCCTGTATCAATGGAACACGAAAGTTCTTTTAAAACATTTTTCTACATTCCCTCCGTCATGCTACATTGATGTTAAGCTATGTACAGTTTAAGGTGGATCGTCAGTCGTTGACAGCAACAATTTTCAGTGTTGATGTTAACAAAATCGTTTAAATTTAAACACTGCAATTTAAGGTTGACTTAATAAGTCTTCTCAGCTCATGTATATTTCTAAATGTACTCAATAGAGAATCTATGGACCATAGAATTACAACGCCCACGTTTCCGCAATTGTTGTTAAGCAATGGGTGTTCTTGTAAAATTCGATGATCTATTTGCATCTTTGTCACCTCGGCGAATCGCAAATAATGTCGGATCTGTGCAAAATGGTGTACCGAAAAATCGGAAAATCATTTGTAGTGCATGAACTAATGCACTGTGAATAGATGGTAGTCATCGTCGCGATATGTATTATTCATATTGAAGAAGCAACATCATCCTGCCTTCACAGTTGAAATTGTGGGCTGACTTGTGCTAGGTTCGGATGCCAGTGTGTCAATGTCGGATCTCTTAAAGGCAGTTTTTGTCACTTCCATGCATGAGCCAGAACAGGCACTGGAAGACAACAGTTGCGGCTGAGAGCATTTTAGTTAGTGTTGTGTTATCCATTATTAATAAAGGCATGTAGTGGTTTGTTCTGTTTCAAACAAGGAATAAAATTTCCCAAAATTTTCGTTAGTTCAACAAAAATGTGTCGATGAACTTAATCTAACGCTCGACGGGGATGTGGTTCGCGTGACAGTTCCGGGAAACAATCCCAAATCGAGATGTGAAAATTTGTCACTTACTGAAAGACGAATCATTGCCATAATCTGAAACTCTCCTGGAAGTGACACAATTCGGTCAAAAATCGAATTGTGCTCATCCTCTGATCTTGATGGTGCTTCTTTAAATCGTAAAAAATTTATTAAAATTATTAATGGATCATAATCAAGTGTATTATCAACGAGGAAAATATTATGAAAAGGCATATTCTGTGTTTTATCACGATCATTAGTATTTAGCGAATATCTGTTCTATGACAATTCATTAGCAAATTTTTTATCTATTCTTTTTCTTTGGAAACTCATTCAATATTTTTCCGTATAATCGAAATATTCAAATGCTCCCCACTTTTTCATTAAATTCTCAACTCATTACCTCGTGCTCATAGCTGGCATTCTCTCAGACGTGTTAATACAAACCATCTTCGTCTTGTGTCGATGAGCCTGTGTTGAGAGTTGAAGGAAGGCTGTATGTTCACCAGGCTTTGGCCTTTCTTTATCTACGGCATTATGCCATTGCTTACAAATGACGCCAATGAATCGCCACGCATCTTCCCTTCAATGTTTTCAACATTTTACTACCTTGAATATCCGGGCTGGAGGGATTTGGTTTTGTACTCTCAAATGTTTTTGTGTTTTTCGTGTCTATATTTAAGTATAGCTAACCTCATATTACTGTTTATTTCAGTCAGTAACTACTGGTTGTGTGATTTGGTGGAATCTTCTGGGTCCTTTAGCCAAGGTATAATAGGATCAGCTTATGCAACA
>JAECWJ010000175.1:0-146306 GCA_018150375.1 Drosophila sturtevanti | reverse complement strand
TCATTTCCATCGCCTCCCTTCGCGGGCAACTTCTAATGCTAGTAAAGTCAAAGCAAATCGCCGAGAAATTCATTAAGGTTACCAATTTGCCTGGCATCTGCGATGTCGACTGCAAACTCCACAATACTTCAAACTTTGTGAAAGGTACTATTTATCGAAGAGCTGAATTCCCAAAACGTACACTATGTTATCAAGTTTTCCAATTGATGGCAGTACAAAACCTTCTGGCGTAATTTTGATCACTTTTGATCTTTACAGCTAACCAAGCAAATTGAAAATTTCATGGCACACCGTCAAGGTAAGGGAATAAATTCCCAACACGATGAGGTGCAAGACATGCCAGTTATTGGGTCACACAGCTAAAAGTTGCAAAAACCCAACCATTTGCGCTACATGTAATCTAGCCCCCCATCTCCCAAAACCTTGCACTCGTACATTCTGTGCTAACTGTAACGGTAACCACACCGCTTCCTCCCCTTCATGCCTAAAATAATAAATACAAAAAGAACTACTAAAAATAAAGACTTCGAAAAAATGCACTATGCGAGAAGCACGTATTATTCTAAAACAACAACAACCAAACATTACAGTAAATTCTTCTCTACTTCGTATGCTGCTGTCATAGCAAACAGCCCCCCTACTCCCGATGGAGCCACCAAACCAACAACTTTAGTTTGCGATAAGCAAGTTACAACAAACTATGCTGAACCCCAAACCTCTCCACAAATCCCAACACCTTACAAAAACACTAAAATCTCCCTTACAAACGATACAAAAAAATTTCGTGCTATTGGATTAGCAGCACAAGAAAATCTCAAACCTAATCACAAAAACTACTAATCTAATTCAAACTAATCAATCAAATCAATCTACTCCCCCCACAACGATACATCGTTATCACTTCCTCGTGGATAGTCGTGTTTTCTTGAGCTCTTGCAATCACTTACTGTTTTCATCAATATAAAATCGCGATTAATTTAAATTCTTGTTCTCTCCTTTCATCGCTTTTGTTTGTAACTTACAAACGCAAAAACAAAACAATATTTAAAAATTATTCTTTCGCAAAGATTTTATATCATTGTTGTTGCGCTTTTTTATACCCTTGCAGAGGGTATAATAAAATTGGTCAGATGTTTGTAACGCATAGAAATAATCGTTTCCGACCCCATAAAGTATATATATTCTTGATCAGCATCGAAAGCCGAGTCGATATGACCATGTCCGTCTGTCCGTCTGTCTGTTTCTACATACTTAATCGATCTTAAATTTTGAGCTACGTGAATAAAAGTCATATCATTCTGTCCGTTGATGTTGCAAGCAAATTAAGTTCAAAGATTGGTCGGATCGGACAACTATAAGTTATAGAAAAATAGGAAAGATCAGAGGTACCTCGGTCAAAATGTGAGTTGTTCAAAACAGTTCTTGTGAGAAAAACTTTTTTGGCACACAGATGAGAATTCTACTTTTACACCTTACCAGCAAGTTTGATTCAGATCGGATAATAAACACCGACATAAATCAATAAAATCAATAATCAACCCCCATCAGAAAAAGTATGTTTTTGTGAGAAAAACTTTTTTGTTTTTTAAGATATCTCAACCAAATTTGGTGATCAGATGAGAATTATACTTTTACATCATATCAGTAAGTTTGAATCAGATCGGATAATAAACACCGACATAAATCAATAAAATCAATGAATCAACCCCCATCAGCATCAGTATGTTTGCATATGCAGCCAATTAAATACGTTTATATTTGCTTTTATATATTCGTACACAAACAACATACATGGAAACATATAAACATACATACATACATATATGCGAACACGTGCTTGAAAAAACTACAAGCTGAGTGCGAAACAGAAAGAGACAAAAAACTATTTGTATTGTGTTGTTGTTTTCTAGAATTCGTCAGAAACTTTAGAGAGCGAGAAGCTGGACGCTTGCAATGTGTACCGAAATAGCAAGATCGTGAATCATAAGTTTGGTAGCGCAATAGGTAGAGATCGATTCTAGAAATGACGTGAGCGGAGGTTCAAATCCGGCCGTTGGCGAACTCGAATTTTTTCTTAGTGTTTTTCTTTTTTGGTTCAAATTTTTTTTAAATTTTATATTTCCAATTTTTAAAATATCTTGAATCCGATATGACGGAGAAAGTAATCAATTAATCTGCAAGGGTATACAAACTTCGGCACGGCCGAAGTTAGCTTCTTTGATATTTTATATTTGCTTTTGATCTTGCGTTTGTAATCTTTACCGTTGCAAGTTGCTCTCGCGTTCTCGCCCACGCATTGTTATTGCATGTGCAGTGTTTGTGGCTCTCCCGCTCTTTACCTTTTTTCTTTTGCTCGCGCTCTGATCTATTTTCTATCTCGCGTTATACGTGTGCGTGTTTTCTCTTAATTTCTTTCTATTTTCTCTGCAAGTTTGACCCAAGTGTCGAATTTGCTCCAACTACTGAGTGAGTTTTTTCTTTGGCCTTTTATTTTATTCTTTACCAATTTACATTTTTATTTTTTTTATTAATACTAAATTTTATATAATGTCTGTCTGCTCAAGCAAGAAATGTTTGAACCCCCCTGCACCCCATAACGTATTTCTCTCATGTTGGCTGTGTGATAATGTCATGCATGTTAAATGTGCGGGCTACACAGCCAGGGTAAGGGATAGTTTGGAGCACGTAGGGGGGCTTAAATGGGGCTGTGACTCATGCCGAGAAGTTGAAATAGAAATGAGGGTTTTCATGAGGCAGACCAGGGATGGATTCAAAAAACTGTCCACTGGTTTTCGTAAGCTCTGTGATGAGTTTAACGCTATGGAGGCAGAATTCAACAATTATAAGTTGTTGAATGAGTCTCCAAAGCGTAAGAAAACCAGTGCGCGGAATCCTTCCATGCATCTGCCTGTCCCCAATTTGAACTCGGCCAGAGCACCACAATCTCCATTGCTACAACCAAATCCACCGCAGCTTATTTCGTTTACTACTCCCGTTCCGCAAGGTGATCGGAAAGATGAGACTATTTCCATTTCTCCAGAAAATGGTCTCCCTTTACAGGCGAAAAAAGCTGTAGTTTCCGATATGTCTGGGCATATATCCAACATAGGGAATATTGCCAATAGGGATCCTGTCAGAGGCCTACATACGGACACTCTGATTGAATCTGCTGCGGTTATAAATGCCGTGGTGGATCCATGTCTGGTCTCCGTAGACCTCTAACAGGTGTTCCTCCGAAGAAACACATATTTGTTTCTAGGCTTGATCCCGAACATTCGTCGGATGACGTCTTAGCTTTCATTAAGACAAAAGTTCAAGCCAACAAAATATCGGTGGAAAAAATTTAAATTTAATTATTCAAGAGAGATCTCTTCTTTTAAAATTAGTGTCCCGGTCGAACTGTTTGACTGTATTTGCAGTAACAGTTTCTGGCCGGATCACATTTTAGTTAAAGAGTACACGGCCAAAAGAAAACTCGAGATCCGGTAAGGCTTTCTATCCCCACCTCTTCAGCTTCTTCCGGACCATCAGCATCTGCTGGTGGTTCAAAAAAACTAATCTCGTCCCTTTGTCTGGCCTATCAGAATGTAAGAGGACTTAAATCTAAGCTTCCTAGACTATATGTAGATAGTTTAGTATTTGATTTTAATATTTTAGCTTTTACAGAGACATGGTTAAAACCTGATATTAGCGATGCATCTGTTCTTTCTTCAAAATTTTCAATTTTTAGGCGTGATCGGACCAATCGTTTACACTGATTTCAGTAAGGCTTTTGATTCTGTTAATCATGCGCTTCTTCTTCTTAAGTTAAGTAATATTGGCTTTCCAAGCCCTTTACTTGGTTGGATTCGGGAATATCTGACAAAAAGAACTCAAAAGGTTCTTTTCAAGTCTTCATATTCTAGGTCCATCCATGTGACTTCGGGAGTGCCTCAGGGCAGTCATCTGGGACCTTTGCTTTTCACATTATTCATAAACGATCTTCCCTCAGTCATAAATCACTCTCGAGTCTTTATGTACGCGGATGACGTTAAGATTTGTCTTAGTTTTAAGGACATGGCCTCCCCATTTCGGTTGCAATCTGACCTTCACAACTTCCGAGTCTTGGTGCGGACTTAACTTGCTTAACCTCAACACTTCCAAATGTAGTGTATTAACTTTTTCAGAAATACTCCACAGATTGTGACATATTTTCTTAATAATAGTCCTTTAAAACGCCTCGATGAGATAAATGACTTGGGTGTCCTTATGGACCGAAAGTTATCTTTTAAGTCTCATATTTCCACTACTGTCGGCAAAGCTATGGGAGTTCTTGGGTTTGTAAAAAGATGGTCAAAGGAATTTAATGACCCTTACACAACCAAAATTCTCTTTACTTCATTGGTCCGTCCTATCCTTGAGTATGGATCTTGCATATGGGCACCTCAATATGATTCACACCAAGCAAGAATTGAATCTGTCCAAAAGCAGTTCCTACTCTTTGCTCTTCGTGGTCTGAACTGGGATCGCAATATCAATTTACCATCGTACTCTAGTAGACTTCTTTTACTTAACCTACCTTCTCTAACTAACCGTAGAGTAATGCTTGGCGTTCCTTGTAGACCTACTAGAAATTTCATACCTCTATCACTTCCACGCTGTTCTACTAACTATGCTATGCATGAACCTTTTCGAGTCCTTTGTTCTGATTACAACCGCCTTTACAGTGTAATCAGTTCTGAGCTCTCTCTTCCTTTACTAAAAACTTCTTTCTTATCTTATTTAGTTCGTAACTAGATGTAGAATTCGTTTATTTGTCTGTGTTTTGTGATCTTGTTCCCGCGTCTCGAGCCGTACGTTATGCGGTATGCGCCCCTCGGTCGGTTGGGCGGGAGGTGTGGGCACTTAGTGCACCCGTTGGAATTCGCGCGAAAAAAAAAAAAAAAAATACTCTATCCCTTCAACAGAAACCAAATCACAAGACTATGGTACATCAATGGAGGATTCGGACTCATAGTCAGGATCAAGCCCATGGATACATATATCAATTTCTTGTAAACGTACAACATTGCTCTAGTATCTTACGATGTCCATTAAAATCTTGCAATGGAACGTTATCCATAATAACTATAATGAACTTGTGCTAATGATAAAAGACCACTCACCTGTTGTTTTATGTTTACAAGAAACACATTTACCACACAACTTTACAAATTTTAATTATCCCAAGGCATATACCGGCTGCTTCTACAACTTTCCACAAAACACATCGGCTAAACAAGGTATCGGTGTGCTTATCAAACGGCATATCCCTCACACGTGCAACCAAATCAACTCAGATATTCTTTGCTCCTCCCTACAGCTTAATCTTGACAGTAATATCAACAAAATCAATACATATATCTCTCCATGTCAAGGCTTTCAAACTAGCAACATATCGGATATATTAGACCAATTTAACAGTCCTTCAATATTTTTGGGGGACTTTAATTCGTGGAGCCCCGAAAATTCGTTTGGATCTCCGAAAATTAAATACCAGAGGCGAAAAATTGAACGTGCATTCTCTCGGAAAAATTTAGTTATCCTTAACGATGAGTCTGCCAACCCACAATTTTTTCACCGATGTTGATATCTCAATGATATCACCACAAATTGCCCACAGGTGCAGCTGGTCCATCATGGATAACCTCCATGGCAGCGATCACTTTCCGATAACCATCGAAATCCCCGTACATTTCAGCCCCGATATGACCACACCGCTGCCAAAGTACAAAACTGATCTAGCAAACTGGACTAATGGTTGTCTCAATTATCAAGTAGCGCGATTGACTTAAGGCATAAGAGATGCTGCTAACTGTAGCATCCCACAAACAAAACGTGTCCCACATAAAGCCAAAGTCCCCTGGTGGAACAACTCTCTTCAACACCTAAGAGATGAAAAGCAATGTCTTTTTTACCTATATAAATCCCATATGTCAAACACAGCACTTATTATATAGAAAATATCAAAGAAGCTAACTTCGGCCGTGCCGAACTTTGTATACCCTTGCAGATTAATTGATTACTTTCTCCGTCATATCGGATTCAAGATATTTTAAAAATTGGAAATATAAAATTTAAAAAAAATTTGAAGCAAAAAAAAGAAACAGTAAGAAAAAATTCGAGTTCGCCAACGGCTGGGGTTGAACCTCCGCTCACGCCATTTATAGAATCGATCTCTACCTACTGCGCTACCAAACTTAAAATTCGGCGCCTAGCTATTTCGGTATACATTCCAAGCGTCCAGCTTCTCGCTCTCTAAATATTCTGACGAATTCTAGAAAACAACAACACAATACAAATAGTTTTCTGTCTCTTTCTGTTCGCACTCAGCTTGTAGTTTTTTCAAGCACGTGTTCGCATATATGTATGCATGTATGTTTGTATATACATATGTATGTTGTTTGTGTTAGACATCTGCATGAATGCATCCAAAAGGGCAAATGAATCATTCATTCTATGAACGTGTACACCTTTTTTCTGTACAGTTTTAAATGGGTTCAAGTGAATACTGTACAAATTTTTTGGAATGACAGCTAGACTTCTCACTCACTTTCATGTTGTACAGTAGTTAGTGAGTACACTAAAATTGGTGTACAGTACTTTTACTGTACACTATATTAGTGCACAGTTCACTTACTGTACAGTGAGTTAATATTATTTGCTTTTAATGAAAAGCATGAAGCATTAATGAAAGCATGAAGCATAAAAAAATAAAGAAAATAAATAAAAAAAACAGAATGTCATATACAAGAAAAAGATAGCCAATATAGCTTTTATTATTTCAAATTTATTTCAGAAAATAACTCATTATATAAAACTTTAACATTTGAGTGCAAGAACATAATCTTATTGACCTTCTCATCTGTGGTTGCGATTTTACAGCGTTTAAAATTAATAAGGTGTTTAGCAACAGAGAAATCTCTTTCTGATGCTGACCTACTCGCAGGAATGGCTAATAATTTGCAAGCAACCTTAAAAAAGTAAGGGAAATTGCTGTTTGGTATTTTTCCACCAACTCAGAACATCAAAGTCTGCGCTATATGGAATATTTACATTTTGATATGTTCGAATTTCATTGCTTAGAATGGATTGAATATTATTATTCTGGATGGGTTGTACATAATCGGTGAAAATATCATCTATTTCTTGGCTGGATGGAATAATGTTATCACTTTCTTCAGTTTGAGTTTTAAGGTGAATATCTATCATAATTGCTTCAAGGTCTTCGATAGTCTTTTCCTTCTCCAATTCAGTAAATTGTAATAATTTATTTGGGGGGCGGAAATAAAAAAGGGCAATCTTATGAAACTTGTTTAGATTACTTTGAACTATTTTTACTAAATTTGGCTCAAGAGCATAACTAGGTGCAACGTTGGATAGTTGCTCCCCTAAAGCTTCTTGAAGACGCATCAAAAGGAGCCAGAAGTTTTGCCAATGCGCTTACATCGCTTAAATTAATATTTTGAATCCTACTTATTTCATTCTTCTCAATTAATATGTTGGATATTTCCATCCAGTTCAACTCAATCGATTTGAATAGGTGGAATATCGTATTCCAACTTGTTGGACAGTAGCTCTTTAAGGTGCTATTTAAAAGGAAATTTTAACATGACGTTTTAAAATACTTCACAAGTTTGCTGCAGCGATCCACTGTCTTCTCCAATTCTGATACCTCATCCACAGCTTTACTAATAACATTGTGCATCAAATGGTTTACACAATTCAACGTGTTTAGTCCCCTAAATGCAGCCTTCATGTTAGCGCCTCGGTCGGTGACTATTATTGGTTCATCCATTTGCAAATCACACCCAAATTCGCGTAAAATATTTTCAATTTTGTTTGTAATTCTATCACCTGCAAGAAATTGGGTTATAAAATTTATTTTCAAATAATCAATAAAATTTTATAAATCTTACCGGCACAGGATCCTCCTTGCATTGATTTTACTGCAAGCAGGCGGTTGTAAAGAGTTTCTTCTGCGACATAATGAATCGTCAACGATATACATATATGATACTTTGAAGAAGTCGTCTGTCCATAAATCCGACGTTATGCTATATCCAAGTTTCGTATGATAAACTATTTCTTTTTTTGTTTCATTAAAATGATATTCGTAGAGAGCTTCGATGTTCCGTGAGATGGTAGTGGGATGCGGCAATAACGATTCAACATTAACATTTTCCCCGAAGTTCGCACCACCAGATATAAAAAACTGAGTTATGTTTTTAAGTTCTGAGTCCGCAATAATATTAAAGGATCGCCCATTCTTTACTGTCCATTCGGTTGCTAGCTTAATGCACAAATTTTTTGATTCAGCATCTACAACAACTTCACGATGGTTGCGATCACGACTATTTGTCATTACGTAGCATTTGTGCTTTACTAAACTCGATGTGCTTTTTCGAATTTATACACATTTTTGCATGTATTACACACCACTACGTCAGGGTTTTCTAAGCCGGTTTCATCCACTATTCGAGAAAAGGTGTCCCAAACTTTGCTTCGACATCTTGAGAGATGGCGAAGTTCATGAGTTCCTTCATTTGAACTGTCCAACGATGAGTACTGGTTGAATATTTACATTTATGATAAAATACTTGTGAATAAAGGCGATACATACATAGATACATACATACAGACAAACACAGATATACGTGAGACTTTGCGACTTCACACATGCATATATAACCTTTCAAAAGACAATTTCAAAGACGAAACGAACACAATTATTTATTAAAATAACAAATTTCTTTGTAATTTAACATTAATAAATAATATATAATTTTATTTTAGCAAACACTTACGCTTTTATTCGCATTTATTGCGTTTGCGTCATTTTCTTTGACAGCCATGTCTTCGTTGTTCAAAATATTATACCTCTGTACAGATGAATGTCGATAAGTTGCTTTTTATACCCTTGCAGAGGGTATATTAATTTTGGTCAGAAGTTTGCAACGCACAGAAGGAAGCATCTCCGACTATATAAAGTATATATATTCTTGATCAGCATGAATAGCCGAGTCGATATGACCATGTCCGTCTGTCCGTCTGTCTGGATCAACAGCTTCTCCTCCGAGATCATAATAGCTACAGAGCTGAAATTTTCAGCATAGGCTCCTTTTTGCTGCAGGCATTCCGGATCGGAATCTTCCCGATCAAACGACTATATCATATAGCTCCCATAGGAACGATCGGTCATGAATAAGGTTTATCCTCAATATCTCTGTTGCTTTTCAATCGAATGCCACGAAATTTGATATTTGTGAGTTCGATATACTTCTTGATACTTCAACCTAGTTTGATTAGAATCGGACGACTATATCATATAGCTCCCATAGGAACGATCGGTCATGAATAAGGTTTATCTACTCTGTAATTCTTTATGTAAATGAAATCGTTAGCGAAAAAGGAAAAGAACATTTAAAAGTTAATGGTAATAAAGAAATCCTTTCAGAGATAAAAGTAATTAAGGATACAAACGACCACGTAAGGGCGAGGTTTATCTAACACCTCTGCTGGTCTATGGGTACAGCACCCGGTTGAAACGCAACTCCACGCCGAACCCAAAGGCTATTCCCGCATTCGGGCATTAACCACTAACTGGGCTAGCTAATGGGCTACTAGTCCATCCCGTAGTACTAAATTAACAGCTTTGGTCGGCTGTTCGCAGCGAAAGCTACTAACCATTTTGTTCACGACAAACACGGTGATCCATCGGCTTACCCCCCTAGGGAGGTTCACCTACCAGATTAGGCGTTCTGGTCAAGCCCCGTAGCATGGAACGAGTTCCACACTACTACCAGTTTCGGCTATCATCAGCCCGGCACTGGTTGCTCCCCGTGGTGCATCCCTCGCCGCCTCGAAAACGCCGCCCTCGCGAACGTCTCCAGGTTCGGCTGCTACTCCTGTGTCTCCAGGACCCGGGAAAAGTCCCAACGGGCAACTTCCATCCTTATGCCAAGTCCGTCGAGGTCTCGCAAATCTGCATAGAGTGGGCAGGCAACTAGAACGTGCCGCCAGTCTTCGTACTCGGCACCGCAAAGACATGCGGTCGTCGTACTCAGACCTCTCTGATGCAGAAATGCGTTCAGCGATCCATGGCCAGTCAGCAGGAATCCAGCGTGGAGGCCAAATCCTTGGTCCTTCCGGCTGAAGACGAAGCGTACGTCCGGGATAAACTGATGAGTCGGTCGACCGTGCTCATCGTTATCCCACCTGCGTTGCCACTCGCAGCATATACGCTCGTCCAGCATCGCCTTTATCTGCCTCCGATCCAGATTTGCCACATCCAGACCGTACAGCCAATCGCCTTCCTCCAGCGGGTGGGCACGCTTGACTTTGAAACTGATTGCCAAACGTCTGGCAACCAGATCCAAAGGTGGAGCTCCAGCAAGCACCTGCAGTGCCACGGTGGACACTGTACGGCATACCGGTAGGCATCCTAAGAGCATAGCTCTCTGACAAGAGATGAGGCGCCTCCTGGCCCCCGACTCTCTCTTGACAGCGGAATACCACACCGAGGCACCAAACAGTGCACAAGGCACCATGAGTCCGGCATAAACGGTGCGTCTTGCTCGAGGACTGAGTCCCCAGTCAACTCGTAGCACGCGACACAATGCTCCGGCGACTCCAGCTAGCTTACCGCGTAATCCAGCGATGTGCGACTGAAAATTCAGACGCTCGCCAACTGTGATGCCAAGGTACCGGTACTGTGTTACATATGGTAGGCTTGCTCCTGCAAACCTAACACAGGGCGGCCGCGATCGGGCCAATCTCCCTTTAAGTAACATCATCGCCGTCTTGCTGGTCGAGATCGAAACGCCGACCTCTGCTCCCCAAGCTCCCACGACGGACATCAGCTCCTCTGCTCGACGCTCCAGTACGGCTCTCGACCTTCCCTCGACGATGACCAGCAGATCGTCCGCATACGCGCTGTATCCGCACAGGGGCTCCAGTCGTTGGAGCAGCACATCCATCATTGTGTTCCAAATGAACGGCCCACAGATGGATCCCTGGGGACATCCTCGGGTCACCTCCATGGTAACCTCTCCGAATCTGCTGGTCATTTTCGCACTCCTGCCACTGAAGAAGCTTCTCCACAAGCTGGCTTCAGGGCATCCCGCGTCGATCAAGCGGCGCATCACGGCGCTCCACTCGATGTTGTCGAATGCACCCTTGAAATCAATGAAAAGACCGAGCACGTAAGCCTCCTGGCTGGAGGCCACGCTGGTCTTGACATGATTCCAGGCATCTTCAACACTGCGACCAGGTCGAAAGCCGAATTGCCATCTATTTCCATCCGGGAGCACCTCCTTCATCCGATTCACCATGATTCCCTCCAACACCTTGCCGAAAACTGGCAACAAGCATATGCCCCGATAGGAAGCTGGGTTAGACCCATCCTTGTCGGGGCCCTTGAGTAGCGCCACTACACGTGGGCACTTCCACTCAAAGGGGAAATATCCCTCAGCTATGCAGCGGGAAAACAACGCTGAGATGTGCTCGGGAATGGCACGCCATACCGCCTTGCAGATACCACCTGTGATGCCGTCTAGCCCGGGAGAGCGCCTGCTCTTCAACCGGGCCACGCATACATCGACCTCGAAGGCTTCGAGAGACGGTGCAGCTTCATCCGGAATGGCAATGTCATCACTCATCTCCGCAACTGGAAAGAAGTTACGGAGGAGGAGACTCGCACAGTCGTGCCATGTTACGACTTGCCTGCCATCCGAACGAAGACATGTCAGCTCTGTGGATCGCTTTCGTCCTCGGCATATCCTGTAGACGTGCCCCCATGGGTCATCCCTGTGGTCTCCAACGAAACTTCGCCAGTGATCCTCCTTAGTCTGCAGGATGAGCTTCTTGAACTCGCGGACGGCTGTCCGCAGATGAGTTGCCAGAAGCTGCGCAGATTCATGGCCTCTGCGCCTAGCATCCTGGAGCCTTCGCCTCAGTCTCCTGACCTCTCGGCGTTTGGTACTAAGTTCAGTGGTCCACCACTTCACTTTTCCCACAGCTCTCGACGTCCTGCGGCCTAGCACTCTATCGCACACGGACTGTACGATGAGGCGTAGTGCAGTCACGGATGAATCCACCGGCAAAGCTCTGATGTGCTCCAAGGGAAGGTGCTCCAGGATTTCCTCCGCCAGTTCTGAGTCGAACAATCGCCAGTTAGCATTCGCGAGTTTCCAGGACGGCACAGGAGCATATGTGCTCTCAACTGTGTCTGGGGAAGGCGACACAACAACAGTAATGATGTTGTGGTCGCTCATCTCCCACTCGTCCACACTCCAGTCATACGTGGCCCACGTAGACGCTGCTTCACTGACAATTGTTACGTCGATATCGCTCTGTCCGCGGCGATTGTCAAACGTAAACACCTCGCTGAATTGATTAAGAACTCCGGCTCGGCTCCCGAGAATCCAATCCTCCAGCTGCTCACCCCGCCTGTAGTTCAGTTGGCCACGAAAACTATCGTAGCGCTTACTGAACCACAAGGGGGATACAGCATTCGCATCTAGGCAGAGGATGACCGGAGTACTGCTCGCCAGTAGCAGTAGGGCATCCATATACAGAAAATCCCTCGTTGTCAATTCAGCTTGTGCATGGCAGTACAGTGAGGTCAGGTAGATTGAGCCAAACTCACCTGTCACCCTCACGCATACTCCAGCCTCGGTGATATGTGACTCGACTGGCAGGCAGATGACATCTGGATCGTCGATGATGACGGCAGCGTTTCTTCTCCGACCCTCAAAGATTCGGCTGCCGTACACTCTCATCCCGGCTGGGAATCTAGTAATACGGCCTTCCTCATCCGTGTAGGGCTCCTGCAGCAGCGCAAAGGGCGATCGGGAATCCCGCATACGCACACCGACATCGATGTACGCAACGCGACCCCGCCCACAATTGGCTTGGATGAGACCAAACATATTAATGTCGGGCACGATCCCGAGAGCATCAGATGCCCTGAGGGTTGCCCTTTGAAGCGACAGTTCCGGCAGTCCACCGGATTGCTGCACTTCGCTGCCTTGTGCCCAGCCTGACCGCACTGTCGGCACACATCGGACTTCAGGCGGCATTCGGACACCTTGTGGTCGAATCCGACGCACCTATGGCAAGCATAGGTACGGACGACCGGCCGGCATCGGTACGAGAACCACTTGATGTAGACCCGTCCGGTCTTCTCAAGTATGGCCAGCGAAGCATCGTCCACATCAGGCGTCAGATTAATACTGGCGCCATCTGTGACGGACCAAGGCTTTGTTTCCAAATGAACCGCCTTTTTGAAAACAGCCGCCGTCATCTCCTCCTGGAAGTTGTTCGTAAACAACTCCTCCATGAATGTCTCGGGGACGATGGTCGTGTCCACGTCGAACACCGTCACCCGTGGCCTCACGCCCTTGCTCTGTTCGACTGTCAGTCCAACCTCTGCGAACTTTTTGTTCGCCACCACTCGCCGCATCTCGTTCGCCGATGGCGCACGGATCACGGCACCGCCACGCTTCAACTCCCGCACCTCGTGGACACGCACTCCCAGTGTCGGTGCGACTTCCCTCCTTATCCGTTCCGCCACTTGCTTACCGGACACGCTCGGGTCCCGACTCGTGACCACCGCGGACCACGTCTCAACTGGCTTGTTGAACCGTGGGGCGAGGATCGGCACTCCGGGGACGGGGACAGCGGCGGCAGCGACACCAGTGACGGCTGGATAAGCAGCGTGGTAAGCTGCAAGGCTTGCGGCGACGGGAGCAGGCGGCGGGGGTGCGGGCTGTCCACCCGAGAGGCTTTCGAGCAATGCGTTCCTAACGGCCAGCGACATTGCCAGTTCCTCGAGGCGCCGAATAGCTGCCGAAATGTCTCGCGCTGCTCCAGGCTTGACACCCACAATGGCGTTGCGGGTGCCCTCGGCAGCAGCGGAGATCTCGGCCAATATTGCCGACGTTCCACCGGCCACAATACGCCACGCTGGGCATTGTGGCACTTCGACGACGACGGCACCGGCTGCGACGTCGACGTTGACGTCAGCAGCGGCCTCGGCAGCGACAACGGGCGCTTTTCCTTTTAACCGGCTTCGCGGCGGGCATCACGAAATCCGCTTCTGGGGCGACTGAGGGCATGGACACGCTGTCCAGCGCTACCCTCTTGGCGACCGTGGCCTCGGTGGCCATCAGGTCCGGCACCGAAACCGTGCGGCCCTGCGCCTTGCGCCCCTTCCGCCGGCTCCCGGCGACACCGACTGCAGCAGCCAGACTGGCCGACGACTCGGCATCTGACTCCACGACCGAATCCGCAGATTCCGCGACTGTGGAAACACTCACCATACTGGTGGTGCTTCCACAACGGCTTCTCGTGCCGTTCATTCGCACTTTGTACAGTGTAGCGAGTGCTCACTGTACTTGTGTTCACTGTATCACACACAACACACACACGCACACTTGTTTTTGGGTCTCTGCCCGCTGGTATGCTTTACTTTTAGGCGCTACCTAAAAGTATGCCACACTTTATAGGCGCTGCCTAAAAGTATGCTGCACTTTTAATGTTCACTGACACCTGATTGGCTGGCCAATCAGAACCACCGTACGGTATCTGGTACCAAACTTGTAAACAAGTTACCGTAATACAATTGTTTTTAGTCACTGGTAATTTTCCACTGGTTTTCGTTTCTCTCACACACGATTTTTCGCGATTTAATCCGCTGGCACGTCCGCACTGTTCAGCAGTCCAAAACACACTGAGGGTACAAGGGTATATTAAAGTCGCTAAAATGTATGTAACAGGCAGAAGGAAAATTTTCCGACCCCATAAAGTATATATATTCTTGATCAGCATCAACAGCCGAGTCGATATGACCATGTCCGTCTGTCCGTCTGTCCGTCAGTATGAACATCGAGATCTCAGAGACTATAAGAGCTAGAGTAACCAAACTTGGTGTCAACATCCGTCTAGTCCATACGCAGATCAAGTTTGTTTCAAATTTTTGCCACGCCCACTTCCGCCCCCGCAAATTAGAAAAAACTATAACTAGAGTTCTATTAAAGCTACAGTAATTATTTTTAGTAGACTCAATTATATAGCCAATATGTACCATCTGAATTTATGTGAATATGTGAATTTGACCGAAATCGGACAATAAATATCGGAGATATACGTATATATGTTTTGTACTGAAATTCTATGGGCAGCAGCAACGAAATGTGTGAGCGAGATAGCATGCGCATGTTGCTTTGTACCGAATAACGCATTAGTTTCGTTCACTGATGTGAGTGAGCGAGAAAGCATGCATTTTGCTGTTGCGGCTTGTTAAGAGAATTTTATGAAAAATTTTATTCAATTAATGAGGATTACGGAGGAGTCTGTTTAAATGAAATATCCTTTTTTGGTACAGGGCATACTCCAAGTCGGCATGGACGACTTGCTTACTTCATTTATATCTGGTGGTGCGAACTTCGGGGAAAATGTTAATGTTGAATCGTTATTGCCGCATCCCACTACCATCTCACGGAACATCGAAGCTCTCTACGAATATCATTTTAATGAAATAAAAAAAGAAATGGTTGATCATACGAAACTTGGATATTGCATAACGTCGGATATATGGACAGACGACTTCTTCAAAGTATCATATGTATATATCGTTGACGATTCATTATGTCGCAGAAGAAACTCTTTACAACCGCCTGCTTGCAGTAAAATCAATGCAAGGAGGATCCTGTACCGGTAAGATTTATAAAATTTTATTGATTATTTGAAAATAAATTTTATAACCCAATTTCTTGCAGGTGATAGAATTAAAAACAAAATTGAAAATATTTTACGCGAATTTGGGTGTGATTTGCAAATGGATGAACCAATAATAGTCACCGACCGAGGCGTTAACATGAAGGCTGCATTTACTGAACACGTTGAATTGTGTAAACCATTTAATGCACAATGTTATTAGTAAAGCTGTGGATGAGGTATCAGAATTGGAGAAGACAGTGGATCGCTGCAGCAAACTTGTGAAGTATTTTAAAACGTCATGTTAAAATTTCCTTTTAAATAGCACCTTAAAGAGCTACTGTCCAACAAGTTGGAATACGATATTCCACCTATTCAAATCGATTGAGTTGAACTGGATGGAAATATCCAACATATTAATTGAGAAGAATGAAATAAGTAGGATTCAAAATATTAATTTAAGCGAAGTAAGCGCATTGGCAAAACTTCTGGCTAATTTTGATGCGCCTTCAAAGAAGCTTTAGGGGAGCAACTATCCAACGTTGCACCTAGTTATACCGCACATCAATAATTTAAATAAAATATCAAAGAAGCTAACTTCGGCCGTGCCGAAGTTTGTATACCCTTGCAGATTAATTGATTACTTTCTCCTTCATATCGGATTCAAGATATTTTAAAAATTGGAAATATAAAATTTAAAAAAAATTTGAACCAAAAAAAGAAACAAGTAAGAAATGAAGTAAGCAAGTCGTCCATGCCGACTTGGAGTATGCCCTGTACCAAAAAAAGGATATTTCATTTAAACAGACTCCTCCGCAATCCTCATTAATTGAATAAAATTTTTCATAAAATTCTCTTAACAAACCGCAACACAAAATGCATGCTTGCTCGCTCATTCACATCAGTGAACGAAACTAATGCGTCATTCGGTACAAAGCAACATGCGCATGCTATCTCGCTCACACATTTCAGTTGCTGCTGCCCATAGAATTTCAGTACAAAACATATATTCGTATATCTCCGATAATTATTGTCCGATTTCGGTCAAAATCGGTCAGATGGTACATATTGGCTATATAATTGAGTCTACTAAAAATAATTACTGTAGCTCTAATAGTACTCTAGTTATAGTTTTTTCTAATTTGCGGGGGCGGAAGTGGGCGTGGCAAAAATTTGAAACAAACTTGATCTGCGTAGACACTAGACGGATGTTGACACCAAATTTGGTTGCTCTAGCTCTTATAGTCTCTGAGATCTCGATTTTCATACGGACAGACGGACAGACGAACAGACGGACATGGTCATATCGACTCGGCTGTTGATGCTGATCAAGAATATATATACTTTATAGGGTCGGAAAATTTTCCTTCTGCCTGTTACATACATTTTAGCGACTTTAATATACCCTTGTACCCTATGGGTACAGGGCATAAAAATTCGAGTTTCCCAACGGCCGGAGTTGAGCCTCCGCTCACGACATTTCTAGAATCGATCCCTACCCATTGCGCTACCAAACTTAAAATTCACGGGCTCGCTATTTCGGTATACATTGCAAGCGTTCAGCTTCTCGATCTCTAAATTTTCTGACGAATTCTAGAAAACAACAACACAATACAAATAATTTTTTGTCTCTTTCTGTTTCGCACTCAGCTTGTAGTTTTTTCAAGCACGTGTTCGCATATATGTATGTATGTATGTATGTTTGTATGTTTCCATGTACATTTGTTGTTTGAGTACGCATATGTATATAAAAGCAAATATAAACGTATTTAATTAGCTGCATATATGCATACATACTGATGCTGATGGGGGTTGATTCATTGATTTTATTTATTTATGTCGGTGTTTATTATCTGATCTGAATCAAACTTGCTGGTAAGGTGTAAAAGTTCTCATCTGTGTGCTAAATTTGGTTGAGATATCTCAAAAAACAAAAAAGTTTTTCTCACAAGAACTGTTTTGAACAACTCACATTTTGACCGAGGTAACTTTGATCTTTCCTATTTTTCTATAACTTATAGTTGTCCGATCATACCAATCTTTAAACTTGATTTAGATAAATTATCAATGAAGAGAATGATATCACTTTTATTCACGTAGCTCACAGTCGGACAAACGGATAGACGGACAGACGGACATGGTCATATCGACTCGGCTTTCGATGCTGATCAAGAATATATATACTTTATGGGGTCGGAAACGATTATTTCTATGCGTTACAAACATCTGACCAATTTTATTATACCCTCTGCAAGGGTATAAAAATTAACACCTAGTGATAACAATGTGTAAATGGTGGCAAAATGCAAACTTGAGTCAAATTTAGTAAAAATAGTTCAAAGTAATCTAAACAAGTTTCATAAGATTGCCCTTTTTTATTTCCGCCCACAAATAAATTTTTACAATTTACTGAATTGGAGAAGGAAAAGACTATCGAAGACCTTGAAGCAATTATGATAGATATTCACCTAAAAACTCAAACTGAAGAATGTAATGAACTAGACTAGAACATCTAGGGAAAGGTTTCGTAATACTCTAGAGTTAATAGTGCCCATATACGTATACAAAAAGGAAATCTTTAAATGGCAACATGGCACTATAACCTTTGCAGGAGTCAGGGTAGCATAGCGGGGACAGGATCCTCTGGAACCTTAGCTCTTTCGGTGTGGGGTGGGTTTTGCCATGAACCTGTCTCTACATTCATAAATTTTAATTTAAGGATCCCTACAGAATCTAATACACAGTAAGACTATATGTCTTGAAGTCAAAAATAACAACGGACTCTACTAGTCCAGGACCGAGATATTAAACAAGAATTCAATTATTTTGAGGCTTCGAACATTAAGTATGGAGAATCACGCGGAACATTTGATGGAGATTGATCCGCTCGCTCTTTACCCTACCTACCTATGATTTTCATTGCGGATAATTATTCTGAAAATCCCTTTTTTTACTTAAATTACCCGATCATCACATTGCCATGTCACTTGGAAGAAAGAAAGAAATTAACGCTTCATTTTCATTTTATACTATATTCACATTCATTCTGTTTTGAGATTCAACAGGATTAATATATCCAATAACATTTTTATGAATTTATCCAAATCAAATTATTACGATAGACTAGATAGAAGATAATAATGAAATATCAATTGTCAAAAAAAAAAATTTAGTTATCTTAGTATAAGTAATGAGTGCAAGAAAAATTATTATACCCTGTACCCATAGGGTAAAAGGGTATATTAAAGTCGCTAAAATGTATGTAACAGGCAGAAGGAAAATTTTCCGACCCTATAAAGTATATATATTCTTGATCAGTATCAATAGCGAAGTCGATTGAGACTTGTCCGTCTGTCTGTCCGTCTGGCCGTCTGTCCGTCTGTCTGTCTGTATGAACATCGAGATCTTGGAGACTATAAAAGATAGAGCAACCAAATTTATTTTGGAGATCCGTCTAGTGTGCAGGCAGATCAAGTTTGTTTCAAATTTTTGCCACGCCCACTTCCGCCTCCGCAAAATGGAAAAAACTATAACTAGAGTTGTATTCAAGCTACAGTATTTATTAGTATTTAGTAGACCCAATTCTATAGCCAATATATACCGTCTGACCGAATTTGACCGAAATCGGCCAATAAATATCGGAGATAATAGGTATATATGTTTTGTACTGAAATTCTATGGGCAGCAGCAGCTGAAATGTGTGAGCGAGATAGCATGCGCACGTTGCGTTCATTTTTTACCGAATGACGCATTAGTTTCGTTCACTGAGATGAGTGAGCGAGAAAGCATGAATTTGGTGTTTCGGCTTGCTAGGAGAATTTTGTAAAATAATTTATATTCAATTAATGGGGATTTGGATGGAGTTTGAGTTTATAAAATATATGTCTTATTGGTACAGGGTATACTCCAAGTCGGCAGGGACGACTTGCTTACTTCATTTTTTTTTTAACCAGTAAAAATAACTAAATTGATCTCTTCAATTTAAGCAAATCTAATGACACTCTACAGGTTCAATGACCTGAGTGCATTAAATCAGCTGTGCTATACGCACTAAAAAGTTTACTTTATACAACGATAAGAATATAAGTGGAATAAGTAATAATCAACAAATATATATGTGTTATTTATATGTATATGTAACCATGTGTACAGCTCCACCTCATGGGGAGTTATTAAAGTTTGTAATATATAAAAAGAACAAGATTTGACTCACGTGTGTTTAGGTGTCCAGCGGTGGAAGGCCTTCCAACGATGTTTTGTTGAGGCTATGAATTTTTTTAAATTTAATATACATATTTATACTCTGCAGAGGGTATATTAATTTTGGTCAGAAGTTTGCAACGCACAGAAGGAAGCATCTCCGACTATATAAAGTATATATATTCTTGATCAGCATGAATAGCCGAGTCGATATGACCATGTCCGTCTGTCCGTCTGTCCGTCTGTCTGGATCAACAGCTTCTCCTCCGAGACCATAAGAGCTACAGAGCTGAAATTTTCAGCATAGGCTCCTTTTTGCTGCAGGCATTGTATATCTCGGAATCATCCCGGACGACTATATCATATAGCTCCCATAGGAACGATCGGTCAGGAATAAGCTTTATCCTCAATAACTCCGTTGTTTTTTAACCGAATGCCACGAAAATTGATATTTATGAGTTTAATATGCTTCTTGATACTTCAACCAAGTTTGATCTGAATCGGACGACTATATCATATAGCTCCCATAGGAACGATCGGTCATGAATAAGGTTTATCCTCAATATCTCTGTTGTTTTTCAACCGAATGCCACGAAATTTGATATTTATGAGTTTAATATGCTTCTTGATACTTCAACCAAGTTTGATCTGAATCGGACGGCTATATCATATAGTTCCCATAGGACCGATCGGTCATGAATAAGGTTTATCCTCAATATCTCTGTTGTTTTTCAACCGAATGCCACGAAATTTGATATTTGTCAGAAAATCTGCAAGGGTATACGAACTTCGGCACGGCCGAAGTTAGTCCATCTTTCTAGTTTTTTTTATATTTGCATGTGCACGTGGTCACCATAACTTATGTATATTTTTTCTTTACACTATATTATTTTACTGTCACTCATACCATTGTCTATTATTATTTTAATTTAATTTTTCTGGGTTTTCTTAACAATTTTAACGTTTTTAATTTGATTTTTTTGTTTTTTCCTTTTTTTTTGATTTTTTTTTGGTTTTTTTTATACCCTTGCAGAGGGTATATTAATTTTGGTCAGAGTTTGCAACGCACAGAAGGAAACATCTCCGACTATATAAAGTATATATATTCTTGATCAGCATGAATAGCCGAGTCGATATGACCATGTCCGTCTGTCCGTCTGTCCGTCTGTCTGGATCAACAGCTTCTCCTCCGAGACCATAAGAGCTACAGAGCTGAAATTTTCAGCATAGGCTCCTTTTTGCTGCAGGCATTGTATATCTCGGAATCATCCTGATCGGACGACTAAATCATATAGCTCCCATAGGAACGATCGGTCAGGAATAAGCTTTATCCTCAATAACTCCGTTGTTTTTTAACCGAATGCCACGAAATTTGATATTTATGAGTTTGATATGCTTCTTGATATTTCAACCAAGTTTGATCTGAATCGGACGACTATATCATATAGTTCCCATAGGACCGATCGGTCATGAATAAGGTTTATCCTCAATATCTCTGTTGTTTTTTCAACCGAATGCCACGAAATTTGATATTTGTGAGTTTAATAAACTTCTTAATACTTCAATCAAGTTTTATCAGAATCGGTTTTCTATATCATATAGCTGCTATAGGAACAATCGGTACAAAAAAAAATCTTGTATGAAAAATTTTTTCCTCAAGCTCAAAATTTTGAATTTGTAAATTTGGTATGTTTAATTTACAATAATGCTTCTGGTGAATTATATAGAGAAAATCTGCAAGGGTATACCGAACTTCGGCACGGCCGAAGTTAGTCCATCTTTCTAGTTTTTTTTATATTTGCATGAGCACGTGGTCACCATAACTTATGTATATTTTTTCTTTACACTATATTATTTTACTGTCACTCATACCATTGTCTATTATTATTTTAATTTAATTTTTCTGGGTTTTCTTAACAATTTTAACGTTTTTAATTTGATTTTTTTGGTTTTTTTCTTTTTTTTTGATTTTTTTTTGGTTTTTTTTATACCCTTGCAGAGGGTATATTAATTTTGGTCAGAAGTTTGCAACGCACAGAAGGAAGCATCTCCGACTATATAAAGTATATATATTCTTGATCAGCATGAATAGCCGAGTCGATATGACCATGTCCGTCTGTCCGTCTGTCCGTCTGTCTGGATCAACAGCTTCTCCTCCGAGACCATAAGAGCTACAGAGCTGAAATTTTCAGCATAGGCTCCTTTTTGCTGCAGGCATTGTATATCTCGGAATCATCCCGATCGGACGACTATATCATATAGCTCCCATAGGAACGATCGGTCAGGAATAAGCTTTATCCTCAATAACTCCGTTATTTTTTAACCGAATGCCACGAAACTTGACATTTATGAGTTTAATATGCTTCTTGATACTTCAACTTAGTTTGATCTGAATCGGACGACTATATCATATAGCTCCCATAGGAACGATCGGTCATGAATAAGGTTTATCCTCAATATCTCTGTTGTTTTTCAACCGAATGCCACGAAATTTGATATTTATGAGTTTAATATGCTTCTTGATACTTCAACCAAGTTTGATCTGAATCGGACGACTATATCATATAGTTCCCATAGGACCGATCGGTCATGAATAAGGTTTATCCTCAATATCTCTGTTGTTTTTCAACCGAATGCCACGAAATTTGATATTTGTGAGTTTAATAAACTTCTTAATACTTCAATCAAGTTTTATCAGAATCGGTTGGCTATATCATATAGCTGCTATAGGAACAATCGGTACAAAAAAAAATTTTATATGAAAAATTTTTTTCCTCAATCTCAAAATTTTGAATTTGTAAATTTGGTATGTTTAATTTACAATAATGCTTCTGGTGAATTATATAGAGAAAATCTGCAAGGGTATACGAACTTCGGCACGGCCGAAGTTAGTCCATCTTTCTAGTTTTTTTTATATTTGCATGTGCACGCGGTCACCATAACTTATGTATATTTTTTCTTTACACTATATTATTTTACTGTCACTCATACCATTGTCTATTATTATTTTAATTTAATTTTTCTGGGTTTTCTTAACAATTTTAACGTTTTTAATTTGATTTTTTTGGTTTTTTTCTTTTTTTTTGATTTTTTTTTGGTTTTTTTTTTATACCCTTGCAGAGGGTATATTAATTTTGGTCAGAAGTTTGCAACGCACTGAAGGAAGCATCTCCGACTATATAAAGTATATATATTCTTGATCAGCATGAATAGCCGAGTCGATATGACCATGTCCGTCTGTCCGTCTGTCCGTCTGTCTGGATCAACAGCTTCTCCTCCGAGACCATAAGAGCTACAGAGCTGAAATTTTCAGCATAGGCTCCTTTTTTGCTGCAGGCATTGTATATCTCGGAATCATCCCGATCGGACGACTAAATCATATAGCTCCCATAGGAACGATCGGTCATGAATAAGGTTTATCCTCAATATCTCTGTTGTTTTTCAACCGAATGCCACGAAATTTGATATTTATGAGTTTAATATGCTTCTTGATACTTCAACCAAGTTTGATCTGAATCGGACGACTATATCATATAGTTCCCATAGGACCGATCGGTCATGAATAAGGTTTATCCTCAATATCTCTGTTGTTTTTCAACCGAATGCCACGAAATTTGATATTTGTGAGTTTAATAAACTTCTTAATACTTCAATCAAGTTTTATCAGAATCGGTTGGCTATATCATATAGCTGCTATAGGAACAATCGGTACAAAAAAAAATTTTGTATGAAAAATTTTTTTCCTCAATCTCAAAATTTTGAATTTGTAAATTTGGTATGTTTAATTTACAATAATGCTTCTGGTGAATTATATAGAGAAAATCTGCAAGGGTATACGAACTTCGGCACGGCCGAAGTTAGTCCATCTTTCTAGTTTTTTTTATATTTGCATGTGCACGCGGTCACCATAACTTATGTATATTTTTTCTTTACACTATATTATTTTACTGTCACTCATACCATTGTCTATTATTATTTTAATTTAATTTTTCTGGGTTTTCTTAACAATTTTAACGTTTTTAATTTGATTTTTTTGGTTTTTTTCTTTTTTTTTGATTTTTTTTGTTTTTTTTTTTATACCCTTGCAGAGGGTATATTAATTTTGGTCAGAAGTTTGCAACGCACAGAAGGAAGCATCTCCGACTATATAAAGTATATATATTCTTGATCAGCATGAATAGCCGAGTCGATATGACCATGTCCGTCTGTCCGTCTGTCCGTCTGTCTGGATCAACAGCTTCTCCTCCGAGACCATAAGAGCTACAGAGCTGAAATTTTCAGCATAGGCTCCTTTTGCTGCAGGCATTGTATATCTCGGACTCATCCCGATCGGACGACTAAATCATATAGCTCCCATAGGAACGATCGGTCAGGAATAAGCTTTATCCTCAATAACTCCGTTGTTTTTTAACCGAATGCCACGAAATTTGATATTTATGAGTTTGATATGCTTCTTGATATTTCAACCAAGTTTGATCTGAATCGGACGACTATATCATATAGTTCCCATAGGACCGATCGGTCATGAATAAGGTTTATCCTCAATATCTCTGTTGTTTTTCAACCGAATGCCACGAAATTTGATATTTGTGAGTTTAATAAACTTCTTAATACTTCAATCAAGTTTTATCAGAATCGGTTTTCTATATCATATAGCTGCTATAGGAACAATCGGTACAAAAAAAAATTTTGTATGAAAAATTTTTTTCCTCAAGCTCAAAATTTTGAATTTGTAAATTTGGTATGTTTAATTTACAATAATGCTTCTGGTGAATTATATAGAGAAAATCTGCAAGGGTATACGAACTTCGGCACGGCCGAAGTTAGTCCATCTTTCTAGTTTTTTTATATTTGCATGTGCACGTGGTCACCATAACTTATGTATATTTTTTCTTTACACTATATTATTTTACTGTCACTCATACCATTGTCTATTATTATTTTAATTTAATTTTTCTGGGTTTTCTTAACAATTTTAACGTTTTTAATTTGATTTTTTTGGTTTTTTTCTTTTTTTTTGATTTTTTTTTTGGTTTTTTTTATACCCTTGCAGAGGGTATATTAATTTTGGTCAGAAGTTTGCAACGCACAGAAGGAAGCATCTCCGACTATATAAAGTATATATATTCTTGATCAGCATGAATAGCCGAGTCGATATGACCATGTCCGTCTGTCCGTCTGTCCGTCTGTCTGGATCAACAGCTTCTCCTCCGAGACCATAAGAGCTACAGAGCTGAAATTTTCAGCATAGGCTCCTTTTTGCTGCAGGCATTGTATATCTCGGAATCATCCCGATCGGACGACTATATCATATAGCTCCCATAGGAACGATCGGTCAGGAATAAGCTTTATCCTCAATAACTCCGTTGTTTTTTAACCGAATGCCACGAAATTTGATATTTATGAGTTTAATATGCTTCTTGATACTTTAACCAACTTTGATCAGAATCGGACGACTATATCATATAGCTCCCATAGGAACGATCGGTCATAAATAAGGATTATCCTCAATAACTGTTGTTTTTCAACCGAGTGCCACGAAATTTGATATTTATGAGTTTAATATGCTTCTTGATACTTCAACTAAGTTTGATCTGAATCGGACGACTAAATCATATAGCTCCCATAGGAACGATCGGTCAGGAATAAGCTTTATCCTCAATAACTCCGTTGTTTTTTAACCGAATGCCACGAAATTTGATATTTATGAGTTTAATATGCTTCTTGATATTTCAACCAAGTTTGATCAGAATCGGACTACTATATCATATAGCTCCCATAGGAACGATCGGTCATGAATAAGGTTTATCCTCAATATCTCTGTTGTTTTTCAACCGAATGCCACGAAATTTGATATTTGTGAGTTTAATAAACTTCTTAATACTTCAATCAAGTTTTATCAGAATCGGTTTTCTATATCATATAGCTGCTATAGGAACAATCGGAACAAAAAAAAATTTTGTATGAAAAATTTTTTTCCTCAAGCTCAAAATTTTGAATTTGTAAATTTGGTATGTTTAATTTACAATAATGCTTCTGGTGAATTATATAGAGAAAATCTGCAAGGGTATACGAACTTCGGCACGGCCGAAGTTAGTCCATCTTTCTAGTTTTTTTATATTTGCATGTGCACGTGGTCACCATAACTTATGTATATTTTTTTCTTTACACTATATTATTTTACTGTCACTCATACCATTGTCTATTATTATTTTAATTTAATTTTTCTGGGTTTTCTTAACAATTTTAACGTTTTTAATTTGATTTTTTTGGTTTTTTTTTTTTTTTTTGATTTTTTTTTTGGTTTTTTTTTATACCCTTGCAGAGGGTATATTAATTTTGGTCAGAAGTTTGCAACGCACAGAAGGAAGCATCTCCGACTATATAAAGTATATATATTCTTGATCAGCATGAATAGCCGAGTCGATATGACCATGTACGTCTGTCCGTCTGTCCGTCTGTCTGGATCAACAGCTTCTCCTCCGAGACCATAAGAGCTACAGAGCTGAAATTTTCAGCATAGGCTCCTTTTTGCTGCAGGCATTGTATATCTCGGAATCATCCCGATCGGACGACTAAATCATATAGCTCCCATAGGAACGATCGGTCAGGAATAAGCTTTATCCTCAATAACTCCGTTGTTTTTTAACCGAATGCCACGAAATTTGATATTTATGAGTTTGATATGCTTCTTGATATTTCAACCAAGTTTGATCTGAATCGGACGACTATATCATATAGTTCCCATAGGACCGATCGGTCATGAATAAGGTTTATCCTCAATATCTCTGTTGTTTTTCAACCGAATGCCACGAAATTTGATATTTGTGAGTTTAATATACTTCTTAATACTTCAATCAAGTTTTATCAGAATCGGTTTTCTATATCATATAGCTGCTATAGGAACAATCGGTACAAAAAAAAAATTTTGTATGAAAAATTTTTTTCCTCAAGCTCAAAATTTTGAATTTGTAAATTTGGTATGTTTAATTTACAATAATGCTTCTGGTGAATTATATAGAGAAAATCTGCAAGGGTATACGAACTTCGGCACGGCCGAAGTTAGTCCATCTTTCTAGTTTTTTTTATATTTGCATGTGCACGTGGTCACCATAACTTATGTATATTTTTTCTTTACACTATATTATTTTACTGTCACTCATACCATTGTCTATTATTATTTTAATTTAATTTTTCTGGGTTTTCTTAACAATTTTAACGTTTTTAATTTGATTTTTTTGGTTTTTTTCTTTTTTTTGATTTTTTTTTGGTTTTTTTTATACCCTTGCAGAGGGTATATTAATTTTGGTCAGAAGTTTGCAACGCACAGAAGGAAGCATCTCCGACTATATAAAGTATATATATTCTTGATCAGCATGAATAGCCGAGTCGATATGACCATGTCCGTCTGTCCGTCTGTCCGTCTGTCTGGATCAACAGCTTCTCCTCCGAGACCATAAGAGCTACAGAGCTGAAATTTTCAGCATAGGCTCCTTTTTGCTGCAGGCATTGTATATCTCGGAATCATCCCGATCGGACGACTAAATCATATAGCTCCCATAGGAACGATCGGTCAGGAATAAGCTTTATCCTCAATAACTGTTGTTTTTCAACCGAATGCCACGAAATTTGATATTTGTGAGTTTAACATACTTCTTAATACTTCAGTCAAGTTTTATCAGAATCGGTTGGCTATATCATATAGCTGCTATAGGAACAATCGCTACAAAAAAAATTTTGTATGAAAAATTTTTTTTCTCAAGCTCAAAATTTTGAATTTGTAAATTTGGTTTGTTTAATTTACAATAATGCTTCTGGTGAATTATATAGAGAAAATCTGCAAGGGTATACGAACTTCGGCACGGCCGAAGTTAGTCCATATTTCTAGTTTTTGGTTTTTTTCGGTTTCTCTCGATTTTTCCCGTTCACGTCATACACAATTTAAGGGCCGACTGCAGTAGTATGTTTCACATGTTCTACTACATCGGCGGGCATTAGAATCAGCCATCTGCTAATTTTTTTTCTCTCTTTCGTCAATGCAATCCACAGTTTTCTCTTAATGAAACACGCACTAATAATTTTGTGCTTGGGGTATTATGCTTTATGCTTTATGCTTTCCTATTGAAAGTAAAGAATTAAATGCTGTTCCTAAGAGACAATTAGTTATATTGATGTACTTGCCTGCTGATGCAATTTTTCCGTAATTTTATTATGCTTGGGAATTACTTGATCTATGAATGCACGAATATGTGTGTGCCATTCAAAGATGTGTTATTCCTTGCCCAAAGATAAATTTTCCCAAAGAAAAACTGTTGGGTCAAATTCGACCATGTGCTTATGGCCTTATATATTTCAAGACAGCGTCTTTCTATCAGACTATAATTTTTCTTTATCGCAAGGTTGAAAAGGCCGACTGAGGTTAGAACCTGCCCTTTTATAGCCTGTCCAACAGCAAAAGCTCTCTCTCTGCTGACTACTGAAGTGAGATGCGGTCAGTGTCAAAGGTTTTAGAGCAAGCGGTACAACGCCCCCTATGACATAAATATTGCAAATGCTACTTAAATCGCATGCGAGAAAAGTTGTTTTATTTTTCGCGCCTAATAGATTTTAAATTCGACAGATGCTATAAAAAAATAACAAATTTCTTGAACACGAAGAAAATTGACATCGCGGACCATTACACCATCCGATAATATAACAACGTTAGGCGGCATATTAGCGGAAATTATTGTCTAATGTCTTTCGCATGAAAAGTGCCAATCTCTTTTCCGTTAAAATCTTCTAATTGATAGAAACAATTTCCTAACTTTTTCTTCACTCTGCATTTTACAAATTGTCGAGCCAATTTCGCATTAAAGTTTTGACGAAAGTTGCTTTGGGTAAAGTTTCTTCTGAACACTTCATCTCCTTCTTTAAAATTAACTGGCTTTGATCTAAGATTATACTGAGATACATTTCTCTCGTAAGCTTTCTTAATGTTGTTTTGTATATCTTTACGCATCAACATTAATTGGTCTTGATTATTCAATGGAGTTATTGGCTCCTCTAACAGTGACAAATTTTTTAATAGGCTATAATCGGAACCGTGTGTAATCATGTCTAACCCGAAAAGAGCTCTATATGGTGAACAACCTAAAGATTGATGTAATCCAGAACGCAAAGCACAAGATATACTAGAAATATGTTTATCCCAGTCTGTCTGATCTTCCTGCAAATAGGAACGTACTGCTGCCAATAATGATCTATTGACGCGTTCAGCAGCATTACTTTGCGGAGAGTATAATGCTGTATAAACATGCTTTATACCCAATTCTGTGAGAAAAGCGTTGAAATCGTTAGATTTGAATTGTACTCCATTGTCACTAACAATTGTTTCCGGAACTCCGAAACTATGAAAGATATTTTTTAACAAAAACTCGATAATGACAGCAGAATTAAATTTTTTCAGTGGATGCAACCAATGAAATTTACTGAAATGATCTAAAACTATTAATAAGCCAATATGACCACTTTTACTTCTAGGATATGGACCTAAAAGATCGATATACAAACGTTGAAATGGTCGACATGTAGCTATTGCGTGTCCCATCGGCAGCCGAAGAGTAAAATTCGGTGCTTTTGTCTCTTTACAAATATCACAATTCCTTATGTAATCACGGACATCTTTAGCTAAACCTGGCCAAAACAAATTTTGACGAATTCTGGCAATAATTTTCTGTATGCCGCCATGAGCTGAAGTAAGACTATCATGCGCCTGTTTTATAACCTCTGTCTTTATGCGTTCGGGTATCCAAAGTTTCCATGAGTTGTTTTCCTGAGTTACTTCGCCTGAGGCATGCTCTGTTCGCTTATAAATAAACTTATCTATAACCTTAATATCTGGAAATCTAGTCTGATTAGACAATAATTTCTGTTTTAGATTTTCATAATTAATATCATAAAAGGCATCAGACTCTAAGTCAACTATAGGTCCTATTTCTAATGTAGAAATTTCTTCTTCCTCACAAATTCGGGACAATGCATCCGGAACTATGTGATCTCTTCCTTTGCGGTGGGACATTGAAAACTTAAATTGCTGTAATCTAAAGATCCAACGAGCCAATCTTCCAGACACATTTTACGGCTAAACATTCACGTTCTGTGACACTATAATTCCGTTGTGCACGGCTTAATTTCTTTGACATATGGGCAATAGGCATTTCCTCATTACTCTCTGTTAATTGTACCAATACAGCGCCAATCCCAAAATCACTAGCATCACAATGCAAATAGAATTTTTTTGCAAAGTCCGGATTTTGTAGCACTGGTGCAGACGTTAAAACTGATTTTAACTTGTCCATAGCTCTCTCTGCCTCAGGTGTCCAACAAAATTTCCTTTTGGAAGATTATACTTCTATTATTGGTATAGTAAGCTCTGAGAAGTTCTGAATAAATCTACGATACCAACCACATATGCCGAGAAATCCGCGAACTTGTTTAAGATTCTTTGGTTTAGGCCAATTTAAGATACAAGAAATTTTTGTAGGATCAGTACAAATACCTCCGCTTCCAATGACGTAACCAAGGTAATTTACACTGGTGACACAAAAATGACTTTTTCCAATATTTAGAGTTATGTTTGCTTTTTAAAATTGTTCTGTTAAACGAATGAGAACAGTTAAGTGTGAAGAAAAATCTTCAGAGGCTATAACCAGATCATCTAAATATCCAAAAACACAATAACGTAGATCAGGCGGAGTGACTTGATCCATAAGTCTACACATTGTGGATGCTGCGTTACATAGACCAAAAGGCATCACTTTAAATTGATATAAAGGTCTACCTGGCACGGTAAAGGCTGTTAACGGCTTAGATTCTTCTGTTAGGGCAACTTGCCAATATGCATCTTTCAGATCTAGCTTAGATATAATGTTAGCTTTAGGTAACCTTGAGAAGATTCCGTCAATATTTGGCAAAGGATATGCGTCCTTTTTTGTAACGTTATTTAATTTACGTGCATCTAGACAAAGTCTAACTTTATTTGGTTTGAGAACCAAACGCTTCGGAGAACTCCAAGGACTGGATGAAGGCTCTATTACCCCTAAGGATAACATACGATCGATTTCAGCAAACACCAGTTTTTCCACTGCAGGACTAACCGGGTAAAATCTTTGTTTTACAGGCTTTGCTAATCCAATATCAATATGATGGTTGAGTAAGCTAGTAAGTCCTAAACCATTTTCACAATTCGGGAACATGCTTTTTACTACTTCTAAACGTTGCTTCTTAGCTGGAGTCAATGGATATAAATTTTCATCTATCTTATTCAGATTGCGTCTTCTGTTACTTCAATTGCCCCAATTATATTCGGTGCAAGTGCGAAAATTTTCCAGAAGTCAATTCCAAGAATTAAGCGTTGCTTAATTGAAGGAATAATATATAATTTCATTAGTCTTTGTTTATCCTTGTATTTAATCTGTACATACAACATACCGATAACTGCATGTGCATTCCCATCGGCCGTTCTCACTTGTGATTTAATAGGTCGGAATGCGGTAAAGTCTTTCCAATCCTGCAAAGCTAACGCAGGTCCTATACAACTAACTGTAGCTCCAGTATCCAATAGACCGGATTCTGTAAAGCTCAAAAATGAAACTTTAGCATAACTACGTAGATCATTTTGATCATTAAATATAGCTGAAATTAAACTTTTACGATTTTGCTTACGGGCTTGGAAATATCTTCTAATTCGAAGATTATTTCTTCTTACAAATTTTACACTAGAAACTTCATTAAAAATTCTTTTTCTTATATTCAAATAATTTCTAAGTCTTATATGATAGGGCTCAAAAACTGGCCTATTTTTGTATTCGGGTTCAATAATTTCCTGTGTGCCAACAACCTTCGAAAGGACTATATTCTCTATGATTGTTGGTTCTGATTTGGGAGCATCCGGCTGGTTTTGGATACGCCCTTCATTCGGTTTTCCGAATGTCGACGTTGACATTTGGGACATTGAGGTTTGTATACATTCGGCGTGCCACAGCCATAACAAAAGACTTTTCTTTCCTCCATACAATCATCCCAAAAATGACCTTGTGAATAGCAGTTCCAACAAGTTTTATGAACTTTTTCAACTGCAGCGACTTCTTCGCTAAGTACTGAGTCGTCGTCTACCTTTTTATTAGTGTTAGTGGCTGCTAATTCACATATCTGCCTGCGGTAGGATTGTGTCTTACTCTTTAGAGGAACTTCTGTGCGCCAGCCGACTTCTAGATCTAGGTTTTCTTGCATTTGTACTAGTCTACGCAAATGGCTGATAGAATGAACAGGCTGATATAACAATTTATGACGAAGTTCGGGTAGTAAATTATTCCTTAATATTTCCAAAAGTTCTTCTTCGTCAATTTTCAAAGAGGTTTTATCTAATAAAAATGTTATTGCATCATAGAAAGAAGCAAATGACTCGTTTGGCTTCTGTTTGCGTGATCTAATTTGTTCTTTACTCATAAACGCAGAACGGTAATCTTGGTAATGTTGACGAAGTGCAATACAAAATTCAGGCCAAATAATATTGTGGTTATTCCCTTGTTTAACCTGCTTGTGGTAACGCCAGTACCAATCGCGGGCTTTTCCTACAAAAAGAACATGCATATGTTTACACAAAACTGTAAAATCGCTATCAAGAGTTTCATCCGTTAGGGATTTGACTCGGTAAATGAATTCATCAATTCCTAAACCTTCAACGGATCCATCAAACTGTAAATTCCATTTTTGCATTATGTCTGCAATACGGCTTGGAGGTATACTAGAAATGTGTGAACTACTACGATAATTATGAGTCACTGGAACTGGGGCTTCCGTCTGGCTAGGTGATGTATTTAGATTACAAGGTATCAACTTTGCAATGGTTTGTTCTATCATATTCTGAATAGCAGAATAATCAATTGGATGATTATTAATTCTCTGAGGCCTAGCAGGGCGTCCTCTTCTTTGTCTATTGTTGACTCTTACTGGAGCAGCAGCTCCATTAGTGCTGTTACTATGATTTAAAGTTGGTAGTTGTGCACTACTGTCTAAATTTGCTGTCTGTTCGCTGACAGGTACAGCTGCTTGACTCATGGACTTGGCAAGGTTCCTGGTAACAGTTCTTCTAATAGCTTGACTAGTAGATGGTCCCTGTTGAAGGATAGGTTGTGGAGATGCCAATCCGTTAACAATAACTAAACTCAAATTTGTATCATCTAAATTTTGGGCACAGCTAGGACATTCCTTATGCGACCCTAGATGATGTTGCAAACAATCCTTATGAAACACATGACCGCATGGTGTCATATAACACGGCTGCTCGTTTGTCATTAGTCTAGTACAAATACTACAATAACTTCCAAGCGATGCAGTTAAGTTAGGTGTATCTTGTGGGCTATGTTCTAAAGGCATTATTTAATATAATTTTATTTTCAATTTCCAAAAATGTGACTTTTTGTGGCAATTATAACGAAATGGGTAATTTGAAACTTTTGATTCTCCGTCTCACTCTAAATTCGAAGTAGATAAAAACTGGGCTATTGTTTTATTTTACGTACATAAAGTAACAATACTGTTATTTATATTTATAAAAGATTTTAACTTTTCCCCTCAAACGTCATCACTCGTATAAATTTAATAAATTGATCAAACAACACGGGATATGGTACACGAACTCAGCCAAGTACTCATATATTCAACCATGCATTAAACAACTTTTAAATATAACTAATAATATTAAACGAAAAGAAAACTTTATCTTTCAAGAAAATAACGAGCTTATATTGCAGAGCCTAAAGCGAACAAAAGGTGGTAAAATGCTGTTTTTTATTTTTTTTTTTTTAAGTCCGGCTACAAAAAAAAAATCCATGACTTGGAATTCGTCGACGTCAAATTGACCAGATTCTAATGAAAAATTTAATTTCTTTTGAGCCTACACTACTTATTGTTTCACGGGCAGTGAACAATTCCTGCTCAAAGATTTCGACGTAAACTTAGTGTTAGACTATATTTTATTTTATTTTCTCTGAACAATATGGGTGTGTGACCACTAACTTTCTTGCGCTATCCCAATAACACCATTATATAATTGATAACGTCAAAGGCCCCAATAGACAAAAATCAATGTATTGGAATAGTATCAATGGTCTCCTGACCAAATATCTATGCATCAGTAGCACTGGTTTTGGTGTACTACAAATCTTTATAATATTATCGTTAGTAACCCCACCTTTGGGTACTGAAAATCTTGGTGGTGAATGCGTCAGTGGCCCCTCGGTTGGGCGCCAAAAATCTATGTAAAGAACTCGTCAGTAGCCCCACGTTGGGCGCCAAAAATCTATGTAATGAACTAGACTAGAACATCTAGGGAAAGGTTTCGTAATACTCTAGAGTTAATAGTGCCCATATACGTATACAAAAAGGGAAATCTTTAAATGGCAACATGGCACTATAACCTTTGCAGGAGTCAGGGTAGCATAGCGGGGACAGGATCCTCTGGAACCTTAGCTCTTTCGGTGTGGGGTGGGTTTTTGCCATGAACCTGTCTCTACATTCATAAATTTTAATTTAAGGATCCCTACAGAATCTAATACACAGTAGGACTATATGTCTTGAAGTCAAAAATAACAACGGACTCTACTAGTCCAGGACCGAGATATTAAACAGGAATTCAATTATTTTGAGGCTTCGAACATTAAGTATGGAGAATCACGCGGAACATTTGATGGAGATTGATCCGCTCGCTCTTTACCCTCCCTACCTATGATTTTCATTGCGGATAATTATTCTGAAAATACCTTTTTTTTTTTTACTTAAATTACCCGATCATCACATTGCCATGTCACTTGGAAGAAAGAAAAAGAAATTAACGCTTCATTTTCATTTTATACTATATTCACATTCATTCTGTTTTGAGATTCAACAGGATTAATATATCCAATAACATTTTTATGAATTTATCCAAATCAAATTATTACGATAGACTAGATAGAAGATAATAATGAAATATCAATTGTCAAAAAAAAAAATTTAGTTATCTCAGTATAAGTAATGAGTGCAAGAAAAATTATTAAACTTAATGTGTATACATGATGATTTAATTGATTTGTGGTAGAGTATTAGGACTTCATTATATATATATTTTTTTTTTTTTTTTTTTTTAACCAGTAAAAATAACTAAATTGATCTCTTCAATTTAAGCAAATCTAATGACACTCTACAGGTTCAATGACCTGCGTGCATTAAATCAGCTGTGCTATACGCACTAAAAAGTTTACTTTATACAACGACAAGAATATAAGTGGAATAAGTAATAATCAACAAATATATATGTGTTATTTATATGTATATGTAACCATGTGTACAGCTCCACCTCATGGGGAGTTATTAAAGTTTGTAATATATAAAAAAGAACAAGATTTGACTCACGTGTGTTTAGGTGTCCAGCGGTGGAAGGCCTTCGAACGATGTTTTGTTGAGGCTATGAATTTTTTTAAATTTAATATACATATTTATACTCTGCAGAGGGTATATTAATTTTGGTCAGAAGTTTGCAACGCACAGAAGGAAGCATCTCCGACTATATAAAGTATATATATTCTTGATCAGCATGAATAGCCGAGTCGATATGACCATGTCCGTCTGTCCGTCTGTCCGTCTGTCCGTCTGTCTGGATCAACAGCTTCTCCTCCGAGACCATAAGAGCTACAGAGCTGAGATTTTCAGCATAGGCTCCCTTTTGCTGCAGGCATTGTATATCTCGGAATCATCCCGATCGGACGACTATATCATATAGCTCCCATAGGAACGATCGGTCATGAATAAGCTTTATCCTCAATAACTCTGTTCTTTTTTAACCGAATGCCACGACATTTGATATTTATGAGTTTAATATGCTTCTTGATACTTTAACCAACTTTGATCAGAATCGGACGACTATATCATATAGCTCCCATAGGAACGATCGGTCATAAATAAGGATTATCCTCAATAACTGTTGTTTTTCAACCGAATGCCACGAAATTTGATATTTATGAGTTTAATATGCTTCTTGATACTTCAACCAAGTTTGATCAGAATCGGTTGGCTATATCATATAGCTCCCATAGGACCGATCGGTCATGAATAAGTCTTATCCTCAATAACTCTATTGTTTTTCAACCGAATGCCAGGAAATTTGATATTTGTGAGTTTAATATACTTCTTGATACTTCAACCAAGTTTGATCTGAATCGGACGACTATATCATATAGCTCCCATAGGACCGATCGGTCATGAATAAGGTTTATCCTCAATATCTCTGTTGTTTTTCAACCGAATGCCACGAAATTTGATATTTGTGAGTTTAACATACTTCTTAATACTTCAAGCAAGTTTTATCAGAATCGGTTGGCTATATCATATAGCTGCTATAGGAACAATCGCTACAAAAAAAAAATTTTGTATGAAAAATTTTTTTCTCAAGCTCAAAATTTTGAATTTGTAAATTTGGTATGTTTAATTTACAATAATGCTTCTGGTGAATTATATAGAGAAAATCTGCAAGGGTATACGAACTTCGGCACGGCCGAAGTTAGTCCATCTTTCTAGTTTTTGGTTTTTTTCGGTTTCTCTCGATTTTTCCCGTTCACGTCATACACAATTTAAGGGCCCGACTGCAGTAGTATGTTTCACATGTTCTACTACATCGGCGGGCATTAGAATCAGCCATGTGCTCATTTTTTTTCTCTCTTTCGTCAATGCAATCCACAGTTTTCTCTTAATGAAACATGCACTAATAATTTTGTGCTTGGGGTATTATGCTTTATGCTTTATGCTTTCCTATTGAAAGTAAAGAATTAAATGCTGTTCCCAAGAGACAATTAGTTATATTGATGTACTTGCCTGCTGATGCAATTTTTCCGTAATTTTATTATGCTTGGGAATTACTTGATCTACTTATGAATGCACGAATATGTGTGTGCCATTCAAAGATGTGTTATTCCTTGCCCAAAGATAAATTTTCCCAAAGAAAAACTGTTGGGTCAAATTCGACCATGTGCTTATGGCCTTATATATTTCAAGACAGCGTCTTTCTATCAGACTATAATTTTTCTTTATCGCAAGGTTGAAAAGGCCGACTGAGGTTAGAACCTGCCCTTTTTATAGCCTGTCCAACAGCAAAAGCTCTCTCTCTGCTGACTACTGAAGTGAGATGCGGTCAGTGTCAAAGGTTTTAGAGCAAGCGGTACAACGCCCCCTATGACATAAATATTGCAAATGCTACTTAAATCGCATGCGAGAAAAGTTGTTTTATTTTTCGCGCCTAATAGATTTTAAATTCGACAGATGCTATAAAAAAATAACAAATTTCTTGAACACGAAGAAAATTGACATCGCGGACCATTACAAGAAAGTGATAACATTATTCCATCCAGCCAAGAAATAGATGATATTTTCACCGATTATGTAAAACCCATCCAGAATAATAATATTCAATCCATTATAAGCAATGAAATTCGAACATATCAAAATGTAAATATTCCATATAGCGCAGACTTTGATGTTCTGAGTTGGTGGAAAAATAGCAAACAGCAATTTCCCTTATTTTTTAAGGTTGCTTGCAAATTATTAGCCATTCCTGCGAGTACGTCAGCATCAGAAAGAGATTTCTCTGTTGCTAAAAACCTTATTAATTTTAAACGCTGTAAAAACGCAACCACAGATGAGAAGGTCAATAAGATTATGTTCTTGCACTCAAATGTTAAAGTTTTATATAATGAGTTATTTTCTGAAATAAATTTGTAATAATAAAAGCTACATATATTGGCTATCTTTTTCTTGTATATGACATTCTGTTTTTTATTTATTTTCTTTATTTTTTTATGCTTTATGCTTTCATTAAATTTTGCTTGCAATAAGCAAATAATCTTAACTCACTGTACAGTAAGTGAACTGTGCACTAATATAGTGTACAGTAAAAGTACTGTACACCAATTTTAGTGTACTCATTAACTACTGTACAATATGAAAGTGAGTGAGAAGTCTAGCTGTCATTCCAAAAAATTTGTACAGTATTCACTTGAACCCATTTAAAACTGTACAGAAAAAAGGTGTACACGTTTTTAGAATGAATGATTCATTTGCCCTTTTGGATGCATTCATGCAGATGTCTATTGTGCACCTTTCGTTTAATATTTTGCCCGCGGACGAAAAAAAAATCTCTCGCTTGTCGCAGAGCTCACAGGGATATGTTTGGCCACCACTTGTAACAATTTCAAGTTAGTTGCCAGCTTCCAAATATCTAAAATTCCCATATTTGAACAAGTAGTTGTGGCATAATATTTTTCTATTTCTAAATCGACCGCATTTCTTCAAGTTTCAGATTTTTTTCGTTGATTTGTATCGAAATACTCTTGGATTGCATAGTTCGTAATTGGCGAAGAGTTTTCGATTTTCGAGTCGTCAGCTGTGTCACTTGCGATTTCATAAATTTCAATTTGACGGTTTCCAAAACATGATTTTTTTTATCAGGCAAAAAACTTAGTTCTTTGAATGGAGGGTTTAAAAATAAACCAACCAAATGCACTGAAGTTGGCTGAAAACGCACTTCCAAAGTTTTTTGTTTTAGTTGTTGTATAACAATGGAATCAAATATTTCTACTTTACATTGTTTTTTAAGTTTTTCATGCCAAAATGCATATAAATGAATTGTTGCCTCTTTTTCAGACGATAATTTGTCGGAACAATCTTTAAACGGTTTTAAAAATGTAATTAGATTTTCTATTAAAGTGAAATCAATATAAGCTATACGTTTTACCTCATTTTTCGATAAAAGTAAAATTTTAATTTCTTCCTGGACCTCACAAATACTTTCAAGCATAATAAATATAGAGTTCCAACGCTTTTTACTTCTTGCTTTAGAGATTTGCTTAATTTGTGATTGAGTTCGGAATGTTTAAAAAACTTTACAAGAATTTTTGAATTGTCTAAATCTGAACCCTATGGGTACAGGGTATAAAAATGTATGTATACAGTTGACCAATAATGTCTTCATACATTGGTGTCTTGTAAGTTTCTAGTGGAAAAAAGGATGTTTTAAAATAATTTTTGCAACTTATTTTGATGCAACTTTGTTTATTATATCAAACTAAATAAACTTAAACAAAAAACCAAAAAAAAAATGAAGTAAGCAAGTCGTCCCTGCCGACTTGGAGTATACCCTGTACCAATAAGAGATATTTCATAAACTCAAACTCCATCCAAATCCCCATTAACTGAATTTAAATTCTCCTAGCAGGTCGAAACATCAAATGTTGTTTTCTCGCTCACTCATATCAGTGAACAAAACTAATGCGTCATTCGGTACAAAGCAACATGCGCTTGCTATCTCGCTCACACATTTCAGCTGCTGCTGCCCATAGAATTTCAGTACAAAACATATAGGCGTATATCTCCAATATTTCTTTAATTTTTTGGTTTTTAGCTGATAAGTTTTGGTTTAGTTAGTGAAGTTGTTTGTTCTTGTTTAAGTTTAATTAGTTTTGTATAATAAACAAAGTTGCATCAAAAAAAAGTGGCAAAAAATTATTTTAAAACATCCTTATTTCCACTAGATCAAACATGTATGTAATTTAGTGTATTTCTAACATGCTTTCTTTAAAGTTATCTTCTGTATTGCTTGGTTCTGTGTCTTCATTCTTATTTGTGCTGGAAGTGTTAGTTTCTTTGATATATTTTGAACAACGAAGACATGGCTGTCAAAGAAAATGACGCAAACGCAATAAATGCGAATGAAAGCGTAAGTTTTTGCTAAAATAAAATTATATATTATTTATTAATGTTAAATTACAAAGAAATTTGTTCTTTTAATAAATAATTGTGTTCGTTTCGTCTTTGAAATTGTCTTTTGCAAGGTTATATATGTATGTGTGAAGTCGCAAAGTCTCACGTATATCTGTGTTTGTCTGTATGGATGTATCTATGTATGTATCGCCTTTATTCACAAGTATTTTATCATAAATGTAAATATTCAACCAGTACTCATCGTTGGACAGTTCAAATGGAGGAACTCATGAACTTCAGCCATCTCTCAAGATGTCGAAGCAAAAGTTTGGGACACCTTTTCTCGAATAGTGGATGAAACCGGCTTAGAAAACCCTGACGTAGTGGTGTGTAATACATGCAAAAATGTGTATAAATTCGAAAAAGCACATCGAGTTTAGTAAAGCACAAATGCTACGTAATGACAAATAGTCGTGATCGCAACCATCGTGAAGTTGTTGTAGAAGCTGAATCAAAAAATTTGTGCATTAAGCTAGCAACTGAATGGACAGTAAAGAATGGGCGATCCTTTAATATTATTGCGGACTCAGGACTAAATGAAGTAAGCAAGTCGTCCCTGCCGACTTGGAGTATACCCAGTACCAATAAGAGATATTTCATAAACTCAAACTCCATCCAAATCCCCATTAATTGAATTTAAATTATTTAATAAAATTCTCCTAGCAGGCCGAAACATCAAATGTTGTTTTCTCGCTCACTCATATCAGTGAACGAAACTAATGCGTCATTCGGTACAAAGAAACATGCGCATGCTATTCCGCTCACACATTTCAGCTGCTGCTGCCCATAGAATTTCAGTACAAAACATATAGGCATATATCTCCGATATTTATTGACCGATTTCGGTCAAATTTGGTCAGACATATTGTACATATTGGCTATATAATTGAGTCTGCCAAAAAGAAATACTGTAGCTTCAATACAACTCTAGCTATAGTTTTTTCTAATTTGCGGGGGCGGAAGTGGGCGTAGCATAAATTTGAAACAAACTTGATCTGCGTATACACAAGACGGATGTTGACACCAAGTTTGGTTACTCTAGCTCTTATAGTCTCTGAGAACTAGGTGTTCATACGGACGGACGGACGGACGGACGGACGGACGGACGGACAGACGGACAGACGGACATGGCTATATCGACTCGGCTATTGATGCTGATCAAGAATATATATACTTTATGGGGTCGGAAAATTTTCCTTCTGCCTGTTACATACATTTTATCGACTTTAATATACCCTTGAACCCTATGGGTACAGGGTATAAAAACATAACTCAGTTTTTTATATCTTGTGGTGCGAACTTGTTAATGTTGAATCGTTATTGCCGCATCCCACTACCATCTCACGGAACATCGAAGCTCTCTACGAATATCATTTTAATGAAATAAAAAAAGAAATGGTTGATCATACGAAACTTGGATATAGCATAACGTCGGATATATGGACAGACGACTTCTTCAAAGTATCATATATATATATCGTTGACGATTCATTATGTCGCAGAAGAAACTCTTTACAACCGCCTGCTTGCAGTAAAATCAATGCAAGGAGGATCCTGTACCGGTAAGATTTATAAAATTTTATTGATTATTTGAAAATAAATTTTATAACCCAATTTCTTGCAGGTGATAGAATTAAAAACAAAATTGAAAATATTTTACGCGAATTTGGGTGTGATTTGCAAATGGATGAACCAATAATAGTCACCGACCGAGGCGCTAACATGAAGGCTGCATTTAGGGGACTAAACACGTTGAATTGTGTAAACCATTTGATGCACAATGTTATTAGTAAAGCTGTGGATGAGGTATCAGAATTGGAGAAGACAGTGGATCGCTGCAGCAAACTTGTGAAGTATTTTAAAACGTCATGTTAAAATTTCCTTTTAAATAGCACCTTAAAGAGCTACAGTCCAACAAGCTGGAATACGATATTCCACCTATTCAAATCGATTGAGTTGAACTGGATGGAAATATCCAACATATTAATTGAGAAGAATGAAATAAGTAAGATTCAAAATATTAATTTAAGCGATGTAAGCGCATTGGCAAAACTTCTGGCTAATTTTGATGCGCCTTCAAAGAAGCTTTAGGGGAGCAACTATCCAACGTTGCACCTAGTTATACCGCACATCAATAATTTAAATAAAATATCAAAGAAGCTAACTTCGGCCGTGCCGAAGTTTGTATACCCTTGCAGATTAATTGATTACTTTCTCCTTCATATCGGATTCAAGATATTTTAAAAATTGGAAATAGAAAATTTAAAAAAAATTTGAACCAAAAAAAAGAAACAGTAAGAAAAAATCCGAGTTTTCCAACGGCCGGAGCTGAGCCTCCGCTCACGACATTTCTAGAATCGATCCCTACCCATTGCGCTACCAAACTTAAAATTCACGAGCTCGCTATTTCGGTATACATTGCAAGCGTTCAGCTTCTCGATCTCTAAATTTTCTGACGAATTCTAGAAAACAACAACACAATACAAATAATTTTTTGTCTCTTTCTGTTTCGCACTCAGCTTGTAGTTTTTTCAAGCACGTGTTCGCATATATGTATGTATGTTTGTATGTTTCCATGTACATTTGATGTTTGAGTACGCATATGTATATAAAAGCAAATATAAACGTATTTAATTAGCTGCATACATATATGCATACATACTGATGCTGATGGGGGTTGATTCATTGATTTTATTTATTTATGTTGGTGTTTATTATCCGATCTGATTCAAACTTACTAGTATGATGGAAAAGTATAATTCTCATCTGTTCACCAAATTTGGTTGAGATATCTTAAAAAACAAAAACACACTTTTTCTGATGGGGGTTGATTATTGTTTTTATTGATTTATGTCGGTGTTTATTATCCGATCTGAATCAAACTTGCTGGTAAGGTGTAAAAGTTCTCATCTGTGTGCCAAATTTGGTTGAGATATCTCAAAAAACAAAAAAGTTTTTCTCACAAGAACTGTTTTGAACAACTCACATTTTGACCGAGGTACCTCTGATCTTTCCTATTTTTCTATAACTTATAGTTGTCCGATCATACCAATCTTTAAACTTGATTTAGATAAATTATCAATGAAGAGAATGATATGACTTTTATTCACGTAGCTCACAGAAGGACAGACGGACAGACGGACAAACGGATAGACGGACAGACGGACATGGTCATATCGACTCGGCTTTCGATGCTGATCAAGAATATATATACTTTATGGGGTCGGAAACGATTATTTCTATGCGTTACAAACATCTGACCAATTTTATTATACCCTCTGCAAGGGTATAAAAATTAACACCTAGTGATAACAATGTGTAAATGGTGGCAAAATGCAAACGTGCTCTTGAGTCAAATTTAGTAAAAATAGTTCAAAGTAATCTAAACAAGTTTCATAAGATTGCCCTTTTTTATTTCCTCCCACAAATAAATTTTTACAATTTACTGAATTGGAGAAGGAAAAGACTATCGAAGACCTTGAAGCAATTATGATAGATATTTACTTCTTGCTTTAGAGATTTGCTTAATTTGTGATTGAGTTCGGAATGTTTGAAAAACTTTACAAGAATTTTTGAATTGTCTAAATCTGAACCCTATGGGTACAGGGTATAAAAATGTATGTATACAGTTGACCAATAATGTCTTCATACATTGGTGTCTTGTAAGTTTCTAGTGGAAAAAAGGATGTTTTAAAATAATTTTTGCAACTTATTTTGATGCAACTTTGTTTATTATATCAAACTAAATAAACTTAAACAAAAAACCAAAAAAAAAATGAAGTAAGCAAGTCGTCCCTGCCGACTTGGAGTATACCCTGTACCAATAAGAGATATTTCATAAACTCAAACTCCATCCAAATCCCCATTAATTGAATTTAAATTATTTAATAAAATTCTCCTAGCAGGCCGAAACATTAAATGTTGTTTTCTCGCTCACTCATATCAGTGAACGAAACTAATGCGTTATTCGGAACAAAGCAACATGCGCATGCTATCTCGCTCACACATTTCAGCTGCTGCTGCCCATAGAATTTCAGTACAAAATATATAGACATGTATCTCCGATATTCATTGACCGATTTCGGTCAAATTTGGTCAGACATATTGTACATATTGGCTATATAATTGAGTCTGCCAAAAAGAAATACTGTAGCTTCAATACAACTCTAGCTATAGTTTTTTCTAATTTGCGGGGGCGGAAGTGGGCGTAGCATAAATTTGAAACAAACTTGATCTGCGTATACACAAGACGGATGTTGACACCAAGTTTGGTTACTCTAGCTCTTATAGTCTCTGAGAACTAGGTGTTCATACGGACGGACGGACGGACGGACGGACAGACGGACAGACGGACATGGCTATATCGACTCGGCTATTGATGCTGATCAAGAATATAGATACTTTATGGGGTCGGAAAATTTTCCTTCTGCCTGTTACATTTACATACATACATACATTACATACATTTTATCGACTTTAATATACCCTTGAACCCTATGGGTACAGGGTATAAAAACATAACTCAGTTTTTTATATCTGGTGGTGCGAACTTCGGAGAAAATGTTAATGTTGAATCGTTATTGCCGCATCCCACTACCATCTCACGGAACATCGAAGCTCTCTACGAATATCATTTTAATGAAATAAAAAAAGAAATGGTTGATCATACGAAACTTGGATATAGCATAACGTCGGATATATGGACAGAGGACTTCTTCAAAGTATCATATATGTATATCGTTGACGATTCATTATGTCGCAGAAGAAACTCTTTACAACCGCCTGCTTGCAGTAAAATCAATGCAAGGAGGATCCTGTACCGGTAAGATTTATAAAATTTTATTGATTATTTGAAAATAAATTTTATAACCCAATTTCTTGCTGGTGATAGAATTAAAAACAAAATTGAAAATATTTTACGCGAATTTGGGTGTGATTTGCAAATGGATGAACCAATAATAGTCACCGACCGAGGCGCTAACATGAAGGCTGCATTTAGGGGACTAAACACGTTGAATTGTGTAAACCATTTGATGCACAATGTTATTAGTAAAGCTGTGGATGAGGTATCAGAATTGGAGAAGACAGTGGATCGCTGCAGCAAACTTGTGAAGTATTTTAAAACGTCATGTTAAAATTTCCTTTTAAATAGCACCTTAAAGAGCTACTGTCCAACAAGCTGGAATACGATATTCCACCTATTCAAATCGATTGAGTTGAACTGGATGGAAATATCCAACTTATTAATTGAGAAGAATGAAATAAGTAAGATTCAAAATATTAATTTAAGCGATGTAAGCGCATTGGCAAAACTTCTGGCTAATTTTGATGCGCCTTCAAAGAAGCTTTAGGGGAGCAACTATCCAACGTTGCACCTAGTTATACCGCACATCAATAATTTAAATAAAATATCAAAGAAGCTAACTTCGGCCGTGCCGAAGTTTGTATACCCTTGCAGATTAATTGATTACTTTCTCCTTCATATCGGATTCAAGATATTTTAAAAATTGGAAATAGAAAATTTAAAAAAAATTTGAACCAAAAAAAGAAACAGTAAGAAAAAAATCCGAGTTTTCCAACGGCCTGAGCTGAGCCTCCGCTCACGACATTTCTAGAATCGATCCCTACCCATTGCGCTACCAAACTTAAAATTCACGAGCTCGCTATTTCGGTATACATTGCAAGCGTTCAGCTTCTCGATCTCTAAATTTTCTGACGAATTCTAGAAAACAACAACACAATACAAATAATTTTTTGTCTCTTTCTGTTTCGCACTCAGCTTGTAGTTTTTTCAAGCACGTGTTCGCATATATGTATGTATGTTTGTATGTTTCCATGTACATTTGATGTTTGAGTACGCATATGTATATAAAAGCAAATATAAACGTATTTAATTAGCTGCATACATATATGCATACATACTGATGCTGATGGGGGTTGATTCATTGATTTTATTTATTTATGTTGGTGTTTATTATCCGATCTGATTCAAACTTACTAGTATGATGGAAAAGTATAATTCTCATCTGTTCACCAAATTTGGTTGAGATATCTTAAAAACAAAAAAACACACTTTTTCTGATGGGGGTTGATTATTGTTTTTATTGATTTATGTCGGTGTTTATTATCCGATCTGAATCAAACTTGCTGGTAAGGTGTAAAAGTTCTCATCTGTGTGCCAAATTTGGTTGAGATATCTCAAAAAACAAAAAGTTTTTCTCACAAGAACTGTTTTGAACAACTCACATTTTGACCGAGGTACCTCTGATCTTTCCTATTTTTCTATAACTTATAGTTGTCCAATCCTACCAATCTTTAAACTTGATTTAGATAAATTATCAATGAAGAGAATGATATGACTTTTATTCACGTAGCTCACAGAAGGACAGACGGACAGACGGACAAACGGATAGACGGACAGACGGACATGGTCATATCGACTCGGCTTTCGATGCTGATCAAGAATATATATACTTTATGGGGTCGGAAACGATTATTTCTATGCGTTACAAACATCTGACCAATTTTATTATACCCTCTGCAAGGGTATAAAAATTAACACCTAGTGATAACAATGTGTAAATGGTGGCAAAATGCAAACGTGCTCTTGAGTCAAATTTAGTAAAAATAGTTCAAAGTAATCTAAACAAGTTTCATAAGATTGCCCTTTTTTATTTCCCTCCCACAAATAAATTTTTACAATTTACTGAATTGGAGAAGGAAAAGACTATCGAAGACCTTGAAGCAATTATGATAGATATTTACTTCTTGCTTTAGAGATTTGCTTAATTTGTGATTGAGTTCGGAATGTTTGAAAAACTTTACAAGAATTTTTGAATTGTCTAAATCTGAACCCTATGGGTACAGGGTATAAAAATGTATGTATACAGTTGACCAATAATGTCTTCATACATTGGTGTCTTGTAAGTTTCTAGTGGAAAAAAGGATGTTTTAAAATAATTTTTGCAACTTATTTTGATGCAACTTTGTTTATTATATCAAACTAAATAAACTTAAACAAAAAAGCAAAAAAAAATGTAGTAAGCAAGTCGTCCCTGCCGACTCGGAGTATACCCTGTACCAATAAGAGATATTTCATAAACTCAAACTCCATCCAAATTCCCATTAACTGAATTTAAATTATTTTATAAAATTCTCCTAGCAGGTCGAAACATCAAATGTTGTTTTCTCGCTCACTCATATCAGTGAACAAAACTAATGCGTCATTCGGTACAAAGCAACATGCGCTTGCTATCTCGCTCACCCATTTCAGCTGCTGCTGCCCATAGAATTTCAGTACAAAACATATAGGCGTATATCTCCAATATTTCTTTAATTTTTTGGTTTTTAGCTGATAAGTTTTGGTTTAGTTAGTGAAGTTGTTTGTTCTTGTTTAAGTTTAATTAGTTTTGTAGAATAAACAAAGTTGCATCAAAAAAAAGTGGCAAAAATTATTTTAAAACATCCTTATTTCCACTAGATCAAACATGTATATAATTTAGTGTATTTCTAACATGCTTTCTTTAAAGTTATCTTCTGTATTGCTTGGTTCTGTGTCTTCATTCTTATTTGTGCTGGAAGTGTTAGTTTCTTTGATATATGTATTTTGAACAACGAAGACATGGCTGTCAAAGAAAATGACGCAAACGCAATAAATGCGAATGAAAGCGTAATTTTTGCTAAAATAAAATTATATATTATTTATTAATGTTAAATTACAAAGAAATTTGTTCTTTTAATAAATAATTGTGTTCGTTTCGTCTTTGAAATTGTCTTTTGCAAGGTTATATATGTATGTCTGAAGTCGCAAAGTCTCACGTATATCTGTGTTTGTCTGTATGGATGTACATATCTATGTATATATCGCCTTTATTCACAAGTATTTTATCATAAATGTAAATATTCAACCAGTACTCATCGTTGGACAGTTCAAATGGAGGAACTCATGAACTTCAGCCATCTTTCAAGATGTCGAAGCAAAGTTTGGGACACCTTTTCTCGAATAGTGGATGAAACCGGCTTAGAAAACCCTGACGTAGTGGTGTGTAATACATGCAAAAATGTGTATAAATTCGAAAAAGCACATCGAGTTTAGTAAAGCACAAATGCTACGTAATGACAAATAGTCGTGATCGCAACCATCGTGAAGTTGTTGTAGATGCTGAATCAAAAAATTTGTGCATTAAGCTAGCAACTGAATGGACAGTTAAGAATGGGCGATCCTTTAATATTATTGCGGACTCAGGACTAAATGAAGTAAGCAAGTCGTCCCTGCCGACTTGGAGTATACCCAGTACCAATAAGAGATATTTCATAAACTCAAACTCCATCCAAATCCCCATTAATTGAATTTAAATTATTTAATAAAATTCTCCTAGCAGGCCGAAACATCAAATGTTGTTTTCTCGCTCACTCATATCAGTGAACGAAACTAATGCGTTATTCGGAACAAAGCAACATGCGCATGCTATCTCGCTCACACATTTCAGCTGCTGCTGCCCATAGAATTTCAGTACAAAATATATAGACATGTATCTCCGATATTCATTGACCGATTTCGGTCAAATTTAGTCAGACATATTGTACATATTGGCTATATAATTGAGTCTGCCAAAAAGAAATACTGTAGCTTCAATACAACTCTAGCTATAGTTTTTTCTAATTTGCGGGGGCGAAAGTGGGCGTGGCATAAATTTGAAACAAACTTGATCTGCGTATACACAAGACGTATCTTGACACCAAGTTTGGTTACTCTAGCTCTTATAGTCTCTGAGAACTAGGTGTTCATACGGACGGACGGACGGACGGACGGACGGACGGACGGACGGACGGACGGACGGACGGACGGACAGACGGACATGGCTATATCGACTCGGCTATTGATGCTGATCAAGAATATATATACTTTATGGGGTCGGAAAATTTTCCTTCTGCCTGTTACATTTACATACATACATACATTACATACATTTTATCGACTTTAATATACCCTTGAACCCTATGGGTACAGGGTATAAAAACATAACTCAGTTTTTTATATCTGGTGGTGCGAACTTCGGGGAAAATGTTAATGTTGAATCGTTATTGCCGCATCCCACTACCATCTCACGGAACATCGAAGCTCTCTACGAATATCATTTTAATGAAATAAAAAAAGAAATGGTTGATCATACGAAACTTGGATATAGCATAACGTCGGATATATGGACAGACGACTTCTTCAAAGTATCATATGTATATATCGTTGACGATTCATTATGTCGCAGAAGAAACTCTTTACAACCGCCTGCTTGCAGTAAAATCAATGCAAGGAGGATCCTGTACCGGTAAGATTTATAAAATTTTATTGATTATTTGAAAATAAATTTTATAACCCAATTTCTTGCAGGTGATAGAATTAAAAACAAAATTGAAAATATTTTTCGCGAATTTGGGTGTGATTTGCAAATGGATGAACCAATAATAGTCACCGACCGAGGCGCTAACATGAAGGCTGCATTTAGGGGACTAAACACGTTGAATTGTGTAAACCATTTGATGCACAATGTTATTAGTAAAGCTGTGGATGAGGTATCAGAATTGGAGAAGACAGTGGATCGCTGCAGCAAACTTGTGAAGTATTTTAAAACGTCATGTTAAAATTTCCTTTTAAATAGCACCTTAAAGAGCTACTGTCCAACAAGCTGGAATACGATATTCCACCTATTCAAATCGATTGAGTTGAACTGGATGGAAATATCCAACATATTAATTGAGAAGAATGAAATAAGTAGGATTCAAAATATTAATTTAAGCGAAGTAAGCGCATTGGCAAAACTTCTAGCTCCTTTTGATGCGTCTTCAAAGAAGCTTTAGGGGAGCAACTATCCAACGTTGCACCTAGTTATACCGCACATCAATAATTTAAAAAAAAATATCAAAGAAGCTAACTTCGGCCGTGCCGAAGTTTGTATACCCTTGCAGATTAATTGATTACTTTCTCCTTCATATCGGATTCAAGATATTTTAAAAATTGGAAATATAAAATTTAAAAAAATTTGAACCAAAAAAAGAAACAGTAAGAAAAAATCCGAGTTTTCCAACGGCCTGAGCTGAGCCTCCGCTCACGACATTTCTAGAATCGATCCCTACCCATTGCGCTACCAAACTTAAAATTCACGGGCTCGCTATTTCGGTATACATTGCAAGCGTTCAGCTTCTCGATCTCTAAATTTTCTGACGAATTCTAGAAAACAACAACACAATACAAATAATTTTTTGTCTCTTTCTGTTTCGCACTCAGCTTGTAGTTTTTTCAAGCACGTGTTCGCATATATGTATGTATGTACATATGTTTGTATGTTTCCATGTACATTTGTTGTTTGAGTACGCATATGTATATAAAAGCAAATATAAACGTATTTAATTAGCTGCATATATGCATACATACTGATGCTGATGGGGGTTGATTCATTGATTTTATTTATTTATGTTGGTGTTTATTATCCGATCTGAATCAAACTTGCTGGTAAGGTGTAAAAGTTCTCATCTGTGTGCCAAATTTGGTTGAGATATCTTAAAAAACAAAAACACACTTTTTCTGATGGGGTTTGATTATTGTTTTTATTGATTTATGTCGGTGTTTATTATCCGATCTGAATCAAACTTTCTCACAAGAACTGTTTTGAACAACTCACATTTTGACCGAGGTACCTCTGATCTTTCCTATTTTTCTATAACTTATAGTTGTCCGATCATACCAATCTTTAAACTTGATTTAGATAAATTATCAATGAAGAGAATGATATGACTTTTATTCACGTAGCTCACAGAAGGACAGACGGACAGACGGACAAACGGATAGACGGACAGACGGACATGGTCATATCGACTCGGCTTTCGATGCTGATCAAGAATATATATAATTTATGGGGTCGGAAACGATTATTTCTATGCGTTACAAACATCTGACCAATTTTATTATACCCTCTGCAAGGGTATAAAAATTAACACCTAGTGATAACAATGTGTAAATGGTGGCAAAATGCAAACGTGCTCTTGAGTCAAATTTAGTAAAAATAGTTCAAAGTAATCTAAACAAGTTTCATAAGATTGCCCTTTTTTATTTCCGCCCACAAATAAATTTTTACAATTTACTGAATTGGAGAAGGAAAAGACTATCGAAGACCTTGAAGCAATTATGATAGATATTTACTTCTTGCTTTAGAGATTTGCTTAATTTGTGATTGAGTTCGGAATGTTTGAAAAACTTTACAAGAATTTTTGAATTGTCTAAATCTGAACCCTATGGGTACAGGGTATAAAAATGTATGTATACAGTTGACCAATAATGTCTTCATACATTGGTGTCTTGTAAGTTTCTAGTGGAAAAAAGGATGTTTTAAAATAATTTTTGCAACTTATTTTGATGCAACTTTGTTTATTATATCAAACTAAATAAACTTAAACAAAAAACCAAAAAAAAAATGAAGTAAGCAAGTCGTCCCTGCCGACTTGGAGTATACCCTGTACCAATAAGAGATATTTCATAAACTCAAACTCCATCCAAATCCCCATTAACTGAATTTAAATTATTTTATAAAATTCTCCTAGCAGGTCGAAACATCAAGTGTTGTTTTCTCGCTCACTCATATCAGTGAACAAAACTAATGCGTCATTCGGTACAAAGCAACATGCGCATGCTATCTCGCTCACACATTTCAGCTGCTGCTGCCCATAGAATTTCAGTACAAAACATATATATAGGCGTATATCTCCAATATTTCTTTAATTTTTTGGTTTTTAGCTGATAAGTTTTGGTTTAGTTAGTGAAGTTGTTTGTTCTTGTTTAAGTTTAATTAGTTTTGTAGAATAAACAAAGTTGCATCAAGAAAAGTGGCAAAAATTATTTTAAAACATCTTTCTTTCCACTAGATCAAACATGTATGTAATTTAGTGTATTTCTAACATGCTTTCTTTAAAGTTATCTTCTGTATTGCTTGGTTCTGTGTCTTCATTCTTATTTGTGCTGGAAGTGTTAGTTTCTTTGATATATTTTGAACAACGAAGACATGGCTGTCAAAGAAAATGACGCAAACGCAATAAATGCGAATGAAAGCGTAAGTTTTTGCTAAAATAAAATTATATATTATTTATTAATGTTAAATTACAAAGAAATTTGTTCTTTTAATAAATAATTGTGTTCGTTTCGTCTTTGAAATTGTCTTTTGCAAGGTTATATATGTATGTCTGAAGTCGCAAAGTCTCACGTATATCTGTGTTTGTCTGTATGGATGTACATATCTATGTATGTATCGCCTTTATTCACAAGTATTTTATCATAAATGTAAATATTCAACCAGTACTCATCGTTGGACAGTTCAAATGGAGGAACTCATGAACTTCAGCCATCTCTCAAGATGTCGAAGCAAAGTTTGGGACACCTTTTCTCGAATAGTGGATGAAACCGGCTTAGAAAACCCTGACGTAGTGGTATGTAATACATGCAAAAATGTGTATAAATTCGAAAAAGCACATCGAGTTTAGTAAAGCACAAATGCTACGTAATGACAAATAGTCGTGATCGCAACCATCGTGAAGTTGTTGTAGATGCTGAATCAAAAAATTTGTGCATTAAGCTAGCAACTGAATGGACAGTTAAGAATGGGCGATCCTTTAATATTATTGCGGACTCAGGACTAAATGAAGTAAGCAAGTCGTCCCTGCCGACTTGGAGTATACCCAGTACCAATAAGAGATATTTCATAAACTCAAACTCCATCCAAATCCCCATTAATTGAATTTAAATTATTTAATAAAATTCTCCTAGCAGGCCGAAACATCAAATGTTGTTTTCTCGCTCACTCATATCAGTGAACGAAACTAATGCGTTATTCGGAACAAAGCAACATGCGCATGCTATCTCGCTCACACATTTCAGCTGCTGCTGCCCATAGAATTTCAGTACAAAATATATAGACATGTATCTCCGATATTCATTGACCGATTTCGGTCAAATTTAGTCAGACATATTGTACATATTGGCTATATAATTGAGTCTGCCAAAAAGAAATACTGTAGCTTCAATACAACTCTAGCTATAGTTTTTTCTAATTTGCGGGGGCGAAAGTGGGCGTGGCATAAATTTGAAACAAACTTGATCTGCGTATACACAAGACGTATGTTGACACCAAGTTTGGTTACTCTAGCTCTTATAGTCTCTGAGAACTAGGTGTTCATACGGACGGACGGACGGACGGACGGACGGACGGACGGACGGACGGACGGACGGACGGACAGACGGACATGGCTATATCGACTCGGCTATTGATGCTGATCAAGAATATATATACTTTATGGGGTCGGAAAATTTTCCTTCTGCCTGTTACATTTACATACATACATACATTACATACATTTTATCGACTTTAATATACCCTTGAACCCTATGGGTACAGGGTATAAAAACATAACTCAGTTTTTTATATCTGGTGGTGCGAACTTCGGGGAAAATGTTAATGTTGAATCGTTATTGCCGCATCCCACTACCATCTCACGGAACATCGAAGCTCTCTACGAATATCATTTTAATGAAATAAAAAAAAGAAATGGTTGATCATACGAAACTTGGATATAGCATAACGTCGGATATATGGACAGACGACTTCTTCAAAGTATCATATGTATATATCGTTGACGATTCATTATGTCGCAGAAGAAACTCTTTACAACCGCCTGCTTGCAGTAAAATCAATGCAAGGAGGATCCTGTACCGGTAAGATTTATAAAATTTTATTGATTATTTGAAAATAAATTTTATAACCCAATTTCTTGCAGGTGATAGAATTAAAAACAAAATTGAAAATATTTTTCGCGAATTTGGGTGTGATTTGCAAATGGATGAACCAATAATAGTCACCGACCGAGGCGCTAACATGAAGGCTGCATTTAGGGGACTAAACACGTTGAATTGTGTAAACCATTTGATGCACAATGTTATTAGTAAAGCTGTGGATGAGGTATCAGAATTGGAGAAGACAGTGGATCGCTGCAGCAAACTTGTGAAGTATTTTAAAACGTCATGTTAAAATTTCCTTTTAAATAGCACCTTAAAGAGCTACTGTCCAACAAGCTGGAATACGATATTCCACCTATTCAAATCGATTGAGTTGAACTGGATGGAAATATCCAACATATTAATTGAGAAGAATGAAATAAGTAGGATTCAAAATATTAATTTAAGCGAAGTAAGCGCATTGGCAAACCTTCTAGCTCCTTTTGATGCGTCTTCAAAGAAGCTTTAGGGGAGCAACTATCCAACGTTGCACCTAGTTATACCGCACATCAATAATTTAAAAAAAAATATCAAAGAAGCTAACTTCGGCCGTGCCGAAGTTTGTATACCCTTGCAGATTAATTGATTACTTTCTCCTTCATATCGGATTCAAGATATTTTAAAAATTGGAAATATAAAATTTAAAAAAAATTTGAACCAAAAAAAGAAACAGTAAGAAAAAATCCGAGTTTTCCAACGGCCTGAGCTGAGCCTCCGCTCACGACATTTCTAGAATCGATCCCTACCCATTGCGCTACCAAACTTAAAATTCACGGGCTCGCTATTTCGGTATACATTGCAAGCGTTCAGCTTCTCGATCTCTAAATTTTCTGACGAATTCTAGAAAACAACAACACAATACAAATAATTTTTTGTCTCTTTCTGTTTCGCACTCAGCTTGTAGTTTTTTTCAAGCACGTGTTCGCATATATGTATGTATGTACATATGTTTGTATGTTTCCATGTACATTTGTTGTTTGAGTACGCATATGTATATAAAAGCAAATATAAACGTATTTAATTAGCTGCATATATGCATACATACTGATGCTGATGGGGGTTGATTCATTGATTTTATTTATTTATGTTGGTGTTTATTATCCGATCTGAATCAAACTTGCTGGTAAGGTGTAAAAGTTCTCATCTGTGTGCCAAATTTGGTTGAGATATCTCAAAAAACAAAAAAGTTTTTCTCACAAGAACTGTTTTGAACAACTCACATTTTAACCGAGGTACCTCTGATCTTTCCTATTTTTCTATAACTTATAGTTGTCCGATCATACCAATCTTTAAACTTGATTTAGATAAATTATCAATGAAGAGAATGATATGACTTATTCACGTAGCTCACAGACGGACAGACGGACAAACGGACAGACGGACATGGTCATATCGACTCGGCTTTCGATGCTGATCAAGAATATATGTATATACTTTATGGGGTCGGAAACGATTATTTCTATGCGTTACAAACATCTGACCAATTTTATTATACCCTCTGCAAGGGTATAAAAATTAACACCTAGTGATAACAATGTGTAAATGGTGGCAAAATGCAAACGTGCTCTTGAGTCAAATTTAGTAAAAATAGTTCAAAGTAATCTAAACAAGTTTCATAAGATTGCCCTTTTTTATTTCCGCCCAGTCTCGATTTAACTTCTGAGAAGAACAGACGTGCCTATGCATCTACAGTGCTAATTGTAAACACAAATCAAATTAACTCAACATAGCAAAAACAAAGCAACAAGTGAAAGTTCAATACTCCCAATACACCGCTAACTATGAGCAGTTGCCTCCCACGCACTTTCTTCTCCAGTGCAGCAAGAACTCCAAACGCACTTCGAGTAGCAAAAACAACAACAACCATGGGCCCGACAAGACAATAATGAACAACCAAAAACAACTATTCACCGTTGACAACAGCAAACTGCTAAACAATGTTTCCATCGGTCCAAAATATCTAATAATGACCCGCAAACACTGCAGTGACACTCTAGCAAACGTCTCACCCTTCCTAATCAAAAAAGTTATTGACCATTTATGCAATAGAGAAGTTAATGAGTGTAAAACCTTAAGAAATGGAACGATACTAATCCACACAAAAACGATGTCACAGGCCAGAAATTTAGTTACTCTATGTTCACTTAACAACCAAATTGAAGTAGAAGTTACCGAACATAAATCATTAAACAATTCCAAGGGAGTAATATTCTCGAACAACCTTAGAGGAATTGACGAAGAAGACATTACAGCTGAACTCCGTCCGCAGAATGTCACCGAGTGCAAAAAAATTATGAAAAAAGACAACAACAACCTAGTTGAAACTGGTCTTATCATTTTAACTTTTTCTACGCCTAACATGCCCAACGAAATAAACATTGGATATCAGAAAACAAAAATTCGCCCATACATTCCCCCTCCAATGCGCTGTCGTAACTGTGGCAGACTTGGCCACCACACCAACGCTTGCAAAAGCAAACAACTCTGCCTCAACTGCAGTCACCCATACAACGACCACATTGACCCGGAAGAACCCACAGCATGCAAAAACATCAACTGTTGCATTAACTGTAAGGAAGACGGAATAGCAAACTACCATCATTCAATATATGATCGTAAATGCCCTACATTTTCTAAAGAAAAAGAAATTCAAGCCATCCGTATATTGGAAAAAATTGACACAAAGTCTGCCCGCCCATATATTTGGCGATATTTGTGAACGACACCGCTCAGGTACCACCTCTTTCGCTAAAACCACTTCCCAAACAAGCACAACTAAACAAACCAGCGAACCCGTCAACACCCAAAGAAACATTACTACCTACGAAGACATGGACACAAGCACACCACCCGCTAACTCACCGAAACAACCTCCACAAACATCCAACACATCTTACGGGAACATTTCGATTGAAGAAAAGAGAATTAAGGTACTCCCTAAGAATAGTAATACTTTAAAAACCTCATTTAAGCCAGCTCCAAAAAAACTCAAAACAGCAGATTTAACCTAGACCAAAACTCAACTCCATATATAAGTAAAACTAAACTCATACACTGTGATTAAAATAATACAATGGAACATAAAAGGGTACACCAACAACTATAACGAACTACTAATCCTAATCAAAAAATACTCACCACACATTATAGGCCTTCAAGAAACCCACTATAGTAACCCACATATACCCATCCCAATCCCAGTAAATTACCAATTATATACCAACTCAGCCTCTAATCGATTTGGTGGAGTAGCAATACTAATACACAAGTCCATCCAACACAACCAAATTAACCAAGCAAGTCATTTCGAAACTGTTGGACTAGAAATTATCTCAAAAACAAAAATCAAGATTTTTTCAACCTACATACCTCCCAATAAAGCTTTTTCACTTAATACTTTAAAGAACAATTTTGAGATACAAAACAGCAACTTAATTATCCTAGGTGACTTCAATAGTTGGCACCACAGCTGGGGATCACCCCAAGACAACAGAAGAGGCAGAATATTAGCAAAATTCGTACAAAACACTAATCTTATTGTACTGAATGACGGATCCCCAACCCATTTCTCTACCCACAACACATTTACCCACATCGACCTCTCCCTATGCTCCTCCCAACTCACCCCTTTCGCCCATTGGAAAGTAGTTGACGACCTGCATGGCAGCGATCACTTTCCAATCCTTATCTCTCTCTTCTCACAGTCACAAACAACCAACTTCTCTCGTCCTCTCTTTAAAATAAATAACGCTAATTGGCCCCTATACACAAAACTTAACAAAGACATAAATGAAAAAATTACAAAAAGCACTAATATCAACAAAGAAGCGTCAAGCATTAACAAGGTAATCCTTCAAGCCGCACACTTCAGTATCCCACAAACATGCCCCCAAAATTGTTCCAAAAACACCCCCTGGTGGAACAAGAAGTTGACCATGCTTCGTACAAACAAATTTAAAACATGGCAGACTTTTAAGCACACCAATAACACCGAAAACCTCCTCAATTATAAACGTGCGAATGCAATCTTTCGAAGAGAGCTAAAAGCATCAAAAAGCCAAGTTGCAACAAAATTTACATCAACAATTGAGCCAAACACACCGTCAATTAAAATATGGTCAAACATCCGACGTTTTTGCGGACTTTCCCCACTTAAGACTATACATTGCATTACAGACACAACAAATAATTTAGTCACAACGGATGCTTCCTCCATAGCCAATATTTTCGGTCAACACTGGTCAAACCAATCACAAGACGTAAACTTTAGCCAAGAATTCATTACCAACAAACATTTAAGCAAAACATTAAATTACATACCAACGCCATCAGCACAAACAATAGAATCAGAAATCACACATATAGAACTATTATCCGCACTTCACTCCCTTAAAGGTACAACCCCCGGCCTAAACAGAATATCATATCCTATGATCAAAAACACTTCACTCTCAGTTAAAACTAGAATCACAGACTTCTTCAATGACATTTTTAATAAATTTATCATTCCACAGTCCTACAAAACAAGCCTAGTCATACCAATAATTAAACCCAACTCCGATAAAACAGTAGTAAATAGCTATAGGCCAATCTCACTAAATTGCTGCCTATCAAAAACACTGGAAAAAATAATAGCCAAGCGACTTTGGTGGTTCGTCACCGAAAACAAACTGCTCCACACCAACCAATCTGGCTTCAAACACGGCAAATCGGTTTCAGACGGTCTGCTGCTTGCAGATCATCTGATAACCAAGTCGTTAAGGTCAAAAAGGCACACATCTATCATAGCCCTTGATTTCTTAAAGGCTTTCGACAGAGTAGGTGTGCACAGCATAATTGATCAACTAATTAGCTGGAAAATCGGCCCAAAAATTATAAATTTTATTAAAAACTTCATGTCCAATAGAAGATTTAAAATCAAAGTCAAAAGCACAACCAGTCATGAATATCCACTTTGCGACGGCATACCACAGGGATCACCAATATCGGTTATTCTATTTCTAATTGCCTATAACAGACTCGCCACCATTATTAGCATGCAAAAAGAAATAAGCTTCAGTGCATATGCGGACGACTTTTTCCTCATTATCCCCCTCAATAGACACAAAAACCACACATACAACCTAGACACCTTATTCTCCAACATCCAGGAATGGTGCCTATACTCGGGAGCAATATTATCTTTGCAAAAATGCCAACACCTCCACATCTGTCGCAAACAGAACTGCACTTGCAAAATTTCGTGTAACAATTTTCCTATCCCTACAGTGGCGAACTTAAAAATCTTAGGACTAACTATAAACAACAAATACAGGTGGGACTCACACATAAAACAACTACAAGCAGTCCTAAACACAAAACTCAACATAATAAAGTGCTTAGCAAGTGCTAAATTTAATTGCAACACACATTCACTTATCAACATAACAAAATCAATACTAATATCAAAAATAGGCTATGCTCCGAAATCAACATACATACGTATATCTCTGATATTTATTGTCCGATTTCGGTGGGATTTCGGTGGGATGGTACATATTGGCTATATAATTGAGTCTACCAAAACTAAATACTGTAGCTTTAATACAACTCTAGTTATAGTTTTTTCTAATTTGCGGGGGCGGAAGTGGGCGTGGCAAAAATTTGAAAGAAACTTGATTTGCTTATGGACTAGACGGATGTTGACACCAAGTTTGGTTACTCTAGCTCTTAGAGTCTCGGAGATCTAGGTGTTCATACGGACGGACGGACAGACGGACAGACGGACATGGCTATATCGACTCGGCTGCTGATGCTAATCAAGAATATATATACTTTATGGGGTCGGAAAATTTTCCTTCTGCCTGTTACATACATTTTAGCGACTTTAATATACCCTTGAGCGCAGTGTGTTTCGGACTGCTGAACAGTGCGGATGTGCCAGCGGATTAAATCGCGAAAAATCGTGTGTGGGAAAAAACAAAAAACAGTGGAAAATTACCAGTGAATAAAAACAATTGTATTACGGTAACTTGTTTACAAGTTTGGTACTAGATACCGTACGGTTGTTCTGATTGGCCAGCCAATCAGGTGTGAGTGAACATTAAAAGTGCAGCATATTTTTAGGCAGTGCCTAAAATAGTGTGGCATACTTTTAGGTAGCACCTAAAAGTATTGCATACCCGCGGGCAGAGACCCAGAAACAAGTGTGCGTGTGTGTTGTGTGTGTTACAGTGAACACAAGTACAGTGAACACTCGCTGCAAAGGACAGCAGATGAACGGCACGAGAAGCCGTTGTGGGAGCACCACCAGTATGGTGAGTGTTTCCACGGTCGCGGATTCGGTCGCGGAGTCAGACGCCGAGTCGTCGGTAAGTCTGACTGCTGCAGTCGGTGCCGCCGCGAGCCGTCGGAAGGGGCGGAAGGCGCAGGTCCGCACGGTGTCGGTGCCGGACCTGATGGCCACCGAGGCCACGGTCGCTAAGAGGGCAGCGCTGGACAGCGTGTCCATGCCCTCAGTCGCCCCAGAAGCGGATTTCGTGATGCCCGCCGCGAAGCCGGTGAAACGAAGGGCGCCCGTTGTCGCTGCCGATGCCGCTGCTGACGTCAACGTCGACGTCGCAGCCGGGGCCGGAGCCGTCGTCGTCGACGTATTGTGGCAGGCGGAACGTCGGCAATATTGGCCGAGATCTCCGCTGCTGCCGAGGGCACCCGCAACGCCATTGTGGGTGTCAAGCCTGGAGCAGCGCGAGACATTTCGGCAGCTATTCGGCGCCTCGAGGAACTGGCAATGTCGCTGGCCGTTAGGAACGCATTGCTCGAAAGCCTCTCGGGTGGACAGCCCGCACCCCCGCCGCCTGTTCCCGTCGCCGCAAGCCTTGCAGCTTACCATGCTGCCTATCCAGCCGTCACTAGTGTCGCTGCCGCCGCTGTCCCCGTCCCCGGAGTGCCGTTCCCCGCACCACGGTTCAACAACGGTGTTCGACGTGGACACGACCATCGTCCCCGAGACATTCATGGAGGAGTTGTTTACGAACAACTTCCAGGAGGAGATGACGGCGGCTGTTTTCAAAAAGGCGGTTCATTTGGAAACAAAGCCTTGGTCCGTCACAGATGGCGCCAGTATTAATCTGACGCTTGATGTGGACGATGCTGCGCTGGCCGTACTTGAGAAGACCGGACGGGTGTACATCAAGTGGTTTTCGTACCGATGCCGGCCGGTCGTCCGTACCTATGCTTGCCATAGGTGCGTCGGATTCGATCACAAGGTGTCCGAATGCCGCCTGAAGTCCGATGTGTGCCGACAGTGCGGTCAGGCTGGGCACAAGGCAGCGAAGTGCAGCAATCCGGTGGACTGCCGGAACTGTCGCTTCAAAGGGCAACCCTCAGGGCATCTGATGCTCTCGGGAACGTGCCCGATTTACCGAGGAGTGTTGGAAAGGGTGCAGGCCAGACATTAATATGTTTGGTCTCATCCAAGCCAATTGTGGGCGGGGTCGCGTTGCGTGCATCGATGTCGGTGTGCGTATGTGGGATTCCCGATTGCCCTTTGCGCTGCTACAGGAGCCCTACACAGATGAGGAAGGCCGTATTACTGGATTCCCAGCCGGGATGAGAGTGTACGGCAGCCGAATCTTTGAGGGTCGGAGAAGAAATGCTGCCGTCATCATCGACGATCCAGATGTCATCTGCCTGCCAGTCGAGTCACATATCACCGAGGTTGGAGTATGCGTGAGGGTGACAGGTGAGTTTGCCTCACTGTACTGCCATGCACAAGCTGAATTGACAACGAGGGACCTTCTGTATATGGATGCCCTACTGCTACTGGCGAGCAGTACTCCGGTCATCCTCTGCCTAGATGCGAATGCTGTATCCCCCTTGTGGTTCAGTAAGCGCTACGATAGTTTTCGTGGCCAACTGAACTACAGGCGGAGTGAGCAGCTGGAGGATTGGATTCTCGGGAGCCGAGCCGGAGTTCTAAATCAATTCAGCGAGGTGTATACGTTTGATAATCGCCGCGGACAGAGCGATATCGACGTGACAATCGTCAGCGAAGCAGCGTCTACGTGGGCCACGTATGACTGGAGTGTGGACGAGTGGGAGATGAGCGACCACAACATCATTACTGTTGTTGTGTCGCCTTCCCCAGATACAGTTGAGAGCACATATGCTCCTGTGCCGTCCTGGAAACTCGCGAATGCTAACTGGCGATTGTTCGACTCAGAACTGGCGGAGGAAATCCTGGAGCACCTTCCCTTGGAGCACATCAGAGCTTTGCCGGTGGATGCATCCGTGACTGCACTACGCACCATCGTACAGTCCGTGTGCGATAGAGTGCTAGGCCGCAGGACGTCGAGAGCTGTGGGAAAAGTGAAGTGGTGGACCACTGAACTTAGTACCAAACGCCGAGAGGTCAGGAGACTGAGGCGAAGGCTCCAGGATGCTAGGCGCAGAGGCCATGAATCTGCGCAGCTTCTGGCAACTCATCTGCGGACAGCCGTCCGCGAGTTCAGTTCCTGCAGACTAAGGAGGATCACTGGCGAAGTATCGTTGGAGACCACAGGGATGACCCATGGGGGCACGTCTACAGGATATGCCGAGGACGAAAGCGATCCACAGAGCTGACATGTCTTCGTTCGGATGGCAGGCAAGTCGTAACATGGCACGACTGTGCGAGTCTCCTCCTCCGTAACTTCTTTCCAGTTGCGGAGATGAGTGATGACATTGCCATTCCGGATGAAGCTGCACCGTCTCTCGAAGCCTTCGAGGTCGATGTATGCGTGGCCCGGTTGAAGAGCAGGCGCTCTCCCGGGCTAGACGGCATCACAGGTGGTATCTGCAAGGCGGTATGGCGTGCCATTCCCGAGCACATCTCAGCGTTGTTTTCCCGCTGCATAGCTGAGGGATATTTCCCCCTTGAGTGGAAGTAACCACGTGTAGTGGCGCTACTCAAGGGCCCCGACAAGGATGGGTCTAACCCAGCTTCCTATCGGGGTATATGCTTATTGCCAGTTTTCGGCAAGGTGTTGGAGGGAATCATGGTGAATCGGATGAAGGAGGTGCTCCCGGATGGAAATAGATGGCAATTCGGCTTTCGACCTGGTCGCAGTATTGAAGATGCCTGGAATCATGTCAAGACCAGCGTGGCCTCCAGCCAGGAGGCTTACGTGCTCGGTCTTTTCATTGATTTCAAGGGTGCCTTCGACAACATCGAGTGGAGCGCCGTGATGCGCCGCTTGATCGACGCGGGATGCCCTGAAGCCAGCTTGTGGAGAAGCTTCTTCAGTGGCAGGAGTGCGAAAATGACCAGCAGATTCGGAGAGGTTACCATGGAGGTGACCCGAGGATGTCCCCAGGGATCCATCTGTGGGCCGTTCATTTGGAACACAATGATGGATGTGCTGCTCCAACGACTGGAGCCCCTGTGCGGATACAGCGCGTATGCGGACGATCTGCTGGTCATCGTCGAGGGAAGGTCGAGAGCCGTACTGGAGCGTCGAGCAGAGGAGCTGATGTCCGTCGTGGGAGCTTGGGGAGCAGAGGTCGGCGTTTCGATCTCGACCAGCAAGACGGCGATGATGTTACTTAAAGGGAGATTGGCCCGATCGCGGCCGCCCTGTGTTAGGTTTGCAGGAGCAAGCCTACCATATGTAACACAGTACCGGTACCTTGGCATCACAGTTGGCGAGCGTCTGAATTTTCAGTCGCACATCGCTGGATTACGCGGTAAGCTAGCTGGAGTCGCCGGAGCATTGTGTCGCGTGCTACGAGTTGACTGGGGACTCAGTCCTCGAGCAAGACGCACCGTTTATGCCGGACTCATGGAGCCTTGTGCACTGTTTGGTGCCTCGGTGTGGTATTCCGCTGTCAAGAGAGAGTCGGGGGCCAGGAGGCGCCTCATCTCTTGTCAGAGAGCTATGCTCTTAGGATGCCTACCGGTATGCCGTACAGTGTCCACCGTGGCACTGCAGGTGCTTGCTGGAGCTCCACCTTTGGATCTGGTTGCCAGACGTTTGGCAATCAGTTTCAAAGTCAAGCGTGCCCACCCGCTGGAGTAAGGCGATTGGCTGTACGGTCAGGATGTGGCAAGTCTGGATCGGAGGCAGATGAAGGCGATGCTGGACGAGCGTATATGCTGCGACCGACTCATCAGTTTATCCCGAACGTACGCTTCGTCTTCAGCCGGAATGACCAAGGATTTGGCCTCCACGCTGGATTCCCGCTGACTGGCCATGGATAGCTGAACGCATTTCTGCATCAGAGAGGTCTGAGTACGACGACCGCATGTCTTTGCGGTGCCGAGTACGAAGACTGGCGGCACGTTCTAGTTGCCTGCCCACTCTATGCAGATTTGCGAGACCTCGACGGACTTGGCGTAAGGATGGAAGTTGCCCGTTGGGACTTTTCCCGGGTCCTGGAGACACAGGAGCAGCAGCAGAACCTGGAGACGTTCGCGAGGGCGGCGTTTTCGAGGCGGCGAGGGATGGACCACGTGGAGCAACCAGTGCCGGGCTGATGATAGCCGAAACTGGTAGTAGTGTGGAACTCGTTCCATGCTACGGGGCTTGACCAGAACGCCTAATCTGGTAGGTGAACCTCTCTAGGGGGGTAAGCCGATGGATCACCCAATCCGTGTTTGTCGTGAACAAAATGGTTAGTAGCTTTTGCTGCGAACAGCCGACCAAAGCTGTTAATTTGGTACTACGGGATGGGCTAGTAGCCCATTAGCTAGCCCAGTTAGTGGTTGGCCCCCTTGTGGGAGATCGTAGTGGCTGTGGTTAATGCCCGAATGCGGGAAGAGCCTTCGGGTTCGGCGTGGAGATGCGTTTCAACCGGGTGCTGTACCCATAGACCAGCAGAGGTGTTAGATAGACCTCGCCCTTACCCAAGGGGGAAATGCTATGTCCGACAGCATACATTTCAATTGGCACTGATAAGATGTTTCATCTTTGAGGGGCGTTGGCTGACGCATTATTTTGGCCCACTGTACTATATGTCAAATGGACACATTTGAGTACCGTGGTTGTAAACCCCCTAAGGGGTACACGCCACGTTAAACAAATCCGACTTCATACCCTTGAACGCTATGGGAACAGGGTATAAAAATTGCCCAGCAACATCACATTTTAAAAACCAAATATTTCAAAATACTTGCCCCATATCGGCTCTCTCTACACCATCCCCAGACCACATTGCCAAAATCATCAAATTCCTCAAAATCACTAACACATACCATCTCCTATAATTTAAATTAAAAACTACTTGTAAATATGTAAATACCTTATTATATATATAAATATGTTAACATAAGACTAGAAGTACAATAACTTTAAACACCAGCCGAAGGCCTTAGCAGCCAGTGCTCTAGCTATAAGTTAGTTATAATTTCAATTATTTCTAACTCTATTATAAATAAAATAAATAAAATATTTCCGCCCACAAATAAATTTTTACAATTTACTGAATTGGAGAAGGAAAAGACTATCGAAGACCTTGAAGCAATTATGATAGATATTCACCTAAAAACTCAAACTGAAGAAAGTGATAACATTATTCCATCCAGCCAAGAAATAGATGATATTTTCACCGATTATGTACAACCCATCCAGAATAATAATATTCAATCCATTATAAGCAATGAAATTCGAACATATCAAAATGTTAATATTCCATATAGCGCAGACTTTGATGTTCTGAGTTGGTGGAAAAAATACCAAACAGCAATTTCCCTTACTTTTTAAGGTTGCTTGCAAATTATTAGCCATTCCTGCGAGTCAGCATCAGAAAGAGATTTCTCTGTTGCTAAAAACCTTATTAATTTTAAACGCTGTAAAATCGCAACCACAGATGAGAAGGTCAATAAGATTATGTTCTTGCACTCAAATGTTAAAGTTTTATATAATGAGTTATTTTCTGAAATAAATTTGTAATAATAAAAGCTATATTGGCTATCTTTTTCTTGTATATGACATTCTGTTTTTTATTTATTTTCTTTATTTTTTTATGCTTCATGCTTTCATTAAATTTTGCTTGCAATAAGCAAATAATCTTAACTCACTGTACAGTAAGTGAACTGTGCACTAATATAGTGTACAGTAAAAGTACTGTACACCAATTTTAGTGTACTCATTAACTCAGTGGCACGGTCCGTGCATTCGATTTTGGGGGGGGAAATCGAAGACAAAAATTTTTGTAGACCAAGTATGGAAAAAATTTCATTTTATTACACTAAGTCAAAAATAATATATACATACATACATAGAAGTGTTTTCAAACTGGATTTTTGGTATATTATATTACGCGTAGATGACAAATCTACAATTCATCAAAGAGTATACGTTAATGAGATTAATAACACAAATAAGTTGCTGTCTCAAACATAAATTACAAAACCATTCGGTGTGCTCCTAGATTTGCAAACCGTTGAATGATATCTTCTGGTCTTACTTCAATGTCATAATGAATATTCAGCAGTGCTAGGCCTACCAATCTATTCTGTAGCATGGTTGTTCTTAGCCATGTTTTCATACGTCGCAAGGTTGAAAAGGACCGTTCGGCGCTTGCATTTGTGACGCACAGTGTACATGAAATTCTGAGCAAAGCGTGAATTGTAGGATAGACATCTTTGTCGCAAAGTTCCAATGTTTCCAAAGCACTAACTGGTATCGCAGAGTTTTTCGGAGAAATCTGGGTTATTTTATTTTTCCAAAAGTACTGCCAGTGGGTCATTTCTCCTTTGAGTCTCAGGTGCAAAAGTTTTTCTGGTTCCTTAAGTAGAATGCCGAATCGTTGAATTAAACAGTTGATTAAATCTGTATTTTCGTTTGATGTCATATCCTTAACATTTGTTGGAAGCAATGAACATAATTTGAAGCCATCTAGAACTTCTTGAGAAAATCGAATTTTTAAATCTTCAATAATATTTTCCAGAAGTGGAATATACATGGAGACTCGGAAGTAATCTTCACAGTTAGACGTGTCGTGATTTTCACGTTTCGTTTGTCTACCTGCTGTTCTTGGTTTCTTTACTTCTATATTCAATTCCTTAGCCAATTTTTCTGCATCTGTGTATATTTGTTTGAACTTCTCGTCGGCCTCTTGCCTTTGATTCGCTAAAACTTCAACTAGACATTTAATTTTTTGGGAAGCTTTCGCCAAATCCATGTCTTCTTTTTGAAGAATTACACTCAAGGGTCGTGTCAAGGATAAAACATCACTCAAAGAAAACAGCGCAATGATGAAGTCGAAAGAGCTAAGAGCAGCAATAAGTAATGTTGCTTTACCCGCTGTTTCTCTGTTGTTCCATTTACTCACTTTGGTCAACACCTTAAAATTTTCGGCAAATCCACTACAAACTGGAGAACAGAATCATGTCGTTCGACCCATCTTGTATCGCATAAACTTTTCAGCTTGTGTCCAAGTAATTTTGATAATGCTGTACAACGTTTTGGATGTGCATTCTGGAAGAATTTTGTCACCTCTCGTATGACGTCGGAAACTTTTTGAATTGACTGAATATTAGAAGATTTCATGAGACTGCTGTTAAGTTTGTGAGAGAAGCATGGAACCATAGTAGCGTTATTCGCTTCTTTTCTGATTTCATTCACAGCTCCACATTTTTCTGAAATGTTAACAGCACACGCATCAGCCCCAATGGAGATACAGTTTTCTAAATTCAAATTTAGTTTCTTCATTGCTTTTAAAACGATCCTGCCTAGAGAAACTCCGGTCAGTGATAATTCTACGTCGTTTTCCGAATCTTCATCATTTTCATCGTTATCTTCATCGTCTTTAGTCCCCTCATAAACATAATTTCCCTCTTCTTTACAAAGTTCGCCAAAAGCGTCTATGAAATCCACGATGTCTTCTCTGATATGTGGTTTACCAGAAGAAAAATCCATGTACCGAAGTATGAGACTTATCTAGACAAAAAAGAAATTGATAACTATAAAATTACTAATTTGTTTCCAATGTCGCTGTTTCAGTGAACGTAAAGGATGGTTCATTTGTATTATTCAAAATTTGGGTTAAATGACACGTTTGAATTAATTTGTATAAGAACAGCAAGTGTCCAGTGTAAATGATTCGCAACGTTTTCGCTCACGATTTGGATTGGCGATCACGATGATTTGAGCCGAAACTTTGCGTAAAAATACATCATTTACACTCGATATGTGCTGTTTTTATACAAATTAATCAAAATTTGTTAAATGTTAACAAATTGCTTGTTTTGGATATAATTAAATACCTCTTAATTGGACTTCAACTCGATTTGTTGATAACATACTAAGTTCTTTTTAATTGAAATTGAAATATGGATAACAAATAGTTATTGACTATAAATGAAGACAGTTCTAACTATGAAAAATCCTTTTCCTCAGTGTACTAGACACGTCATTTAAAGTCAGCAATATATAAAAAATTAGTTACCTGTGCTTTTCCCGATAAATCGGAAGTTTCGTCGAATTCTATAGAGTAGAATTCAGCGTCAGCTACACGTCGTATGATTTTTTCTTGAATGTCAACTCTGCAGCAGTCGATAAGTTTATTTTGACTTGTCTTACTGATGTAAGTTGCGACTGTTGAAGCTTTTTTCAGACGGTCTTCTAGTGTTATATCTCCTGACTCCATTTGATATTTCAGCAGTGCCCGAAAATTTCCTTCATTTCGTGCAGGAACTGATTCTGTTGAAACTTCACCATCATCTCTATGCCCACGAAATGGCATGTTTTGTCGTCCGAGGAAAATAACTGCTCTTACAATAGACCTTAGAAATTTTCTATTTTCTTGGCTTTGAGACAGATGTTCTTCATTTATGATATTGTGGACGTCGAATTGTGGATTGTGGTAATTCTTCAGAAAATCTTTGCCTGCAACAACTGCATTCTTGTGGTAAAGGTGTTGAGAATGGCTTTCTAGATCTCCTAACTTGCCGGCTAGATTCTTGAAGTTAACCAACGGTTGCGTGACTAGTATACCTAAAGGAGTATTTTTTTGGTAACCTCCTAAATTGTTTGTTGTGAACCATGGACAGTATTTGCAATAGAGGCCTTTTTTGACATCAGAAAAAAACCAACCATTCGTTGTGATCAACTAAATGTTTATGTGATACATAATGCCTAATCTCTTTTCCGCAAACATTTCTGCTGGAGAAAGGAAATATATAATTCTTCGATGGTATCCAAGGGTTTTCCAAAAGTTCTCCTTTAACCCTATCGCTTATCTTCTTGCCGATAAAATGACCTATGTCGCTGGAGAATTCTGGCATAACCATAGAAGCTAGGTTATCATTTGTGTCTGTCATAAACGATGAACAAGCGCCTAGTGAACTAATTCTCGACAAATTCTGAGTTCCTTGTGTCAATGTAGTATTATTTTCGGAAGTAGTATCCGAAACTTGATCTTCGTCAACATGATACGTTTCATCTGAAGCGACGTCTTCTAACTTTTTTTTTTGAGAGGTTGAAAAAAAGTGGCAATCGAAGGCTGCTGGCGAGACTGAAATTAATCAACTCTATGAACATTTTTTCTAATCACTCATTAGGGATAATTTTTCAGAGCCACTATGGCCATCCCAGAAAAACGCATATGTTTATACTCACCATTTTCTAGAACGTTTCATGTGCCAAGAAGGGCATTCCATACATTGAACGCTTCAGCACTCAGTAGCGACAAACAATAGCTATACTATTGCATAAATCGATTGCACAGTACTTACAATTAGTTTAAATATAAATTGAAATGAACTCGAAAAACAAAAGCTCCTTTACTTTGATGTGATCTAACTTGTGGAGAAATCTGGCAGTGTACGCACAGCTGAGTTAAAACGATGATCGATTAATCAATACATTAGCGCGCATACGACTATCGATTTTGCCATGTGCTTCAGTGACATCACGCGTGATAAACACGCGTGATAGCAATTTAGCACCCATCAAGCTCTCAACTGGCTATCTAGAATGTTTTGGTCTGTTTTTTAACTGTATATTGTAAAAATAAGTCAATACATACATATATCATATGAACTTAATATATTCACAAAAAGTCTCGCAATCCACGCACAAACAAGTAGTTGTATTTGTCAACCAAAATCTGATATTCTATCCGACTCGGAGTTTTGGGGGGGGGGAAATTTCCCCTATTTCACCCCCCGTACATCCGCCACTGCATTAACTACTGTACAACATGAAAGTGAGTGAGAAGTCTAGCTGTCATTCCAAAAAATTTGTACAGTATTCACTTGAACCCATTTAAAACTGTACAGAAAAAAGGTGTACACGTTTTTAGAATGAATGATTCATTTGCCCTTTTGGATGCATTCATGCAGATGTCTATTGTGCACCTTTCGTTTAATATTTTGCCCGCGGACGAAAAAAATCTCTCGCTTGTCGCAGAGCTCACAGGGATATGTTTGGCCACCACTTGTAACAATTTCAAGTTAGTTGCCAGCTTCCAAATATCTAAAATTCCCATATTTGAACAAGTAGTTGTGGCATAATATTTTTCTATTTCTAAATCGACCACATTTCTTCAAGTTTCAGATTTTTTCGTTGATTTGTATCGAAATACTCTTGGATTGCATAGTTCGTAATTGGCGAAGAGTTTTCGATTTTCGAGTCGTCAGCTGTGTCACTTGCGATTTCATAAATTTCAATTTGACGGTTTCCAAAACATGATTTTTTTTATCAGGCAAAAAACTTAGTTCTTTGAACGGAGGGTTTAAAAATAAACCAACCAAATGCACTGAAGTTGGCTGAAAACGCACTTCAAAGTTTTTATACCCTGTACCCGTAGGGTTCAAGGGTATATTCGATGATCATCTGCGGCTGGTCGCCTGCCGTCGATTGTTGGAAGGGACAGCTGCCGTCCTACTACGTACGGTTCGAGTTTCTTATTATGATCAACTGAAGGAAGTACTTCTACATGAGTTTGAAATATCACAGAGGAAGTGTATGCATTACTGAGAAACCGCCGAATCAAGCCCAACGAATGCTATCGAGATGCAGGAGATCGCTATGAATGCCATCATTCCAGAGAACGAGCTGGTGGACCTGATTATTGCGGGCCTGCGCGATAATTCTCCTGCCGTCGGAATGTTATATGCTGCCGAAACAGTACACGATCTTAAATCATTAATGGAGAGATACGAACGACGTCGATTGCCGACTGTCGGATGACGGAGTTCTAGAAGCGTCTAAGTCGAAAATGAGGCTCCTGCCCGATAATAATAATTTGTTTCTTGTTTAAGTTTAATTAGTTTTGTATAATAAACAAAGTTGCATCAAAAAAAGTGGCAAAAATTATTTTAAAACATCCTTCTTTCCACTAGATCAAACATGTATGTAATTTAGTGTATTTCTAACATGCTTTCTTTAAAGTTATCTTCTGTATTGCTTGGTTCTGTGTCTTCATTCTTATTTGTGCTGGAAGTGTTAGTTTCTTTGATATATTTTGAACAACGAAGACATGGCTGTCAAAGAAAATGACGCAAACGCAATAAATGCGAATGAAAGCGTAAGTTTTTGCTAAAATAAAATTATATATTATTTGTTAATGTTAAATTACAAAGAAATTTGTTATTTTAATAAATAATTGTGTTCGTTTCGTCTTTGAAATTGTCTTTTGCAAGGTTATATATGTATGTGTGAAGTCGCAAAGTCTCACGTATATCTGTGTTTGTCTGTATGGATGTATCTATGTATGTATCGCCTTTATTCACAAGTATTTTATCATAAATGTAAATATTCAACCAGTACTCATCGTTGGACAGTTCAAATGGAGGAACTCATGAACTTCAGCCATCTCTCAAGATGTCGAAGCAAAGTTTGGGACACCTTTTCTCGAATAGTGGATGAAACCGGCTTAGAAAACCCTGACGTAGTGGTGTGTAATACATGCAAAAATGTGTATAAATTCGAAAAAGCACATCGAGTTTAGTAAAGCACAAATGCTACGTAATGACAAATAGTCGTGATCGCAACCATCGTGAAGTTGTTGTAGATGCTGGATCAAAAAATTTGTGCATTAAGCTAGCAATTGAATGGACAGTAAAGAATGGGCGATCCTTTAATATTATTGCGGACTCAGGACTAAATGAAGTAAGCAAGTCGTCCCTGCCGACTTGGAGTATACCCTGTACCAATAAGAGATATTTCATAAACTCAAACTCCTTCCAAATCCCCATTAATTGAATATAAATTTTCCTAATAAAATTCTGCTAGCAAGTTAAATTACCAAATTCAAGTGGGCGTGGCAAAAATTTGAAGCAAACTTGATCTGCGTAGACACTAGAGGGATTTTAACACCAAGTTTGGTTGCTCTAGCTTTTATAGTCTCTGAGATCTTGGTGTTCATACGGACGGACGAACAGACGGACAGACAGACGGACGAAAAGACGGACATGGCTATATCGACTCGGCTGTTGATGCTGATCAAGAATATATATACTTTATGGGGTCGGAAAATTTTCCTTCTGCCTGTTACATACATTTTAGCGACTTTAATATGCCCTTGAACCCTACGGGTACAGGGTATAAAAACAACTTCAATAACTAAACTAAAACTTATCAGCTAAAAACCAAAAAATAACATAAAATTCACACCAATTAATTTTTCGTACACTTAATATAACATTGAATATTTTAATATTAGCTAGCCTTGTTTTCTAAATTAGTACTTCGTTGCATAGCCTCTATTCTTAATAACTGCTTTAAGGCGATCGGGCATTGAAATTACGAGCTTTTCAGCATAGCTGGGTTCTATTTTCGCCCATTCTTCTAAAAGCACCGGTTTAAGCTGAGCTTTTGAAGAAATTTCATGATTTCTAATATTTTTTTCTAGTTTATTCCACACATGCTCAATTGGGTTTAAATCAGAACTTTGTGGTGGTGTTTAGGGTTGTTGGAAGTAATAATTAGGCAAGACTCCCAATTTATCCGCACTTGGACCCATGTTTCTTTTAAAATTTTAATGTAGGCGATGTAGGTAATGTAGGTAGTCCATTGTGCCTTCTATTATCTCCAAGCTCCCGACGCCACTAGCAGCCATACAACCCCAAACCATTACTCCTCCTCCACCGTGCTTAACAGTTTTAATTGTATAATTTGCCATCGAATCCAAAAATGTTATATTTGGACTCATCAGAGAATATAACATTCCCCCAGAATTCTGGAGAAGGGTTTATATACTCTCGGGCGAAATCTAACCGCTTCTTTCTATTTTGTGTGCACGAGAGTTATACCCAGCCTCATGGATAGCTTTGCGAAAAGTTTCCGGATGAACATCGATATTTCTGGACTGGAGCAACTCGGCACTGATTTTAGGAGCACTTATAAATGGATCGCCGGCTACAATTCGCTTGATTTTTAGCCGTTCCTTAACTGACAAATATTATCCTGGCATCTTTCACTGTTTTTTGGCAAAACCTCTAGTAAAATAAACAACCAGAGCCACATTCATATCAAAAAATTCATGAGAAAGAATTTTGTCAGTACCGTTAGGATCAACCAACGATTTCACCGAATCGACTTTGATCGCTAAGTAAGGCATGAAATGCACGAAGAGTTAATTGGTGTGAGTTTTATGTAATTTTTTGGTTTTTAGCTGATAAGTTTTGGATTAGTTAGTGAAGTTGTTTTTTCTTGATTAAGTTTAATTAGTTTTATATAATAAACAAAGTTGCATCAAAAAAAGTGGCAAAAACTATTTTAAAACAACCTTCTTTCCACTAGATCAAACATGCATGTAATTTAGTGTATTTCTAACATGATTCTGTATTGCTTGGTTCTGTGTCTTCATTCTTATTTGTGCTGGAAGTGTTAGTTTCTTTCTTTGCTTCAACATTATCGGCGTGGTCGTTTATATCCTTAATTACTTTTATCTCTGAAAGGATTGCTTCATTACTATTAACTTTTAATTGTTCTTTTCCTTTTTCGCTAACGATTTCATTTACATAAAGAATTACAGAGTAGATAAACCTTATTCATGACCGATCGTTCCTATGGAAGCTATATGATATAGTCGTTTGATCGGGAAGATTCCGATCCGGAATGCCTGCGGCAAAAAGGAGCCTATGCTGAAAAATTCAACTCTGTAGCTATTGTGGTCTCGGAGGAGAAGCTGTTGATCCAGACAGACGGACATAAGTGTTTGTCTGTATGGATGTATCTATGTATGTATCGCCTTTATTCACAAGTATTTTATCATAAATGTAAATATTCAACCAGTACTCATCGTTGGACAGTTCAAATGGAGGAACTCATGAACTTCAGCCATCTTTCAAGATGTCGAAGCAAAGTTTGGGACACCTTTTCTCGAATAGTGGATGAAACCGGCTTAGAAAACCCTGATGTAGTGGTGTGTAATACATGCAAAAATGTGTATAAATTCGAAAAAGCACATCGAGTTTAGTAAAGCACAAATGCTACGTAATGACAAATAGTCGTGATCGCAACCATCGTGAAGTTGTTGTAGATGCTGAATCAAATGAAGTAAGCAAGTCGTCCCTGCCGACTTGGAGTATACCCTGTACCAATAAGAGATATTTTATAAACTCAAACTCCTTACAAATCCCCATTTATTGAATGAAAATTACACCAAAGCCTCGGTTTGAGTCTTCCCGATTAGCGTCTTTTCGATTTGCGTCTCATTTCAAAATAACTATTTTTTTCGATGTGCGTCGTTGTGATTTCGATTTGCGTCTCATTTTCGATTTTCGATTTTTTGGTTTGCGTCGTTATGATATCGATTTGCGTCCCTGCGAATAGCTGCGTATAACAGGGGGACTCCCATTTTGTTCCAACGTTGTTCTGTATAGCCGTGTGCAAGTCATTTCAATAACAATGAGCAGCAAAAGGAAGACTATTAATTTTGAGCAAAAGTTGGAAATATTAAAGCGTTACAAGTCAGGGGAAAAAGCTGTCGACATTGGCAGAAGTCTTGGCTTAGCCGCTACCACTATTAAGACGATTTGCAAAAGAGATAATGCCAAAATATCTCAACTTGCGCAAACTGTCACTTCATTACAATTAAAACAAGTGACTAAAGTAAGAAGTTCTTTGATGGTAAAAATGGAGTCCCTTCTTTGTACATGGATAGAAAACCAAACCAGCCGGAGGATGCCCATAAGTAAAATGTTAATAAAAAATAAAGCTCTATCTATTTATAACGACCTTAAAGAAAATCAGTCATTATCAAGTGGAGTCGCAGCAGAGGAATTTGAAGCTAGCAACGGATGGTTTGAGCGGTTCAAAGCTAGAGCGAATTTGCACAATGTGGCTTTAAAAGGAAAGTCGGCCAGTGCTGATATATCAGCTGCAGATAAGTTTCAGACAGAACTTAAAGCCATTATTGATGAAGGTGGATATTCTGGCAAACAAGTTTTGAACGTCGACGAAACAGGTCTGTTTCGGAAACGGCTGCCGTCAAGAACATATTTATCCAAAACGAAAAAATCTTGCCCTGGACCTAAAGCTAGCAAAGATCGCCTAACACTTCTTCTGGGAGGAAATGCAGCGGGAGACTTTAAATTTAAACCATTGTTAATCTACCAATCGGAAAATCCGAGAGCACTCAAGAATGTTACAAAAAGTGAGCTTCCTGTTTATTGGCGTGCAAACAAAAAGGCATGGATGACAGCCTCTCTATTTAAAGACTGGATGCACAACAGCGCTGTTCCTGAGCTAAAACATTATTATTCTTCGGAAAAGATTGACTTCAAAGTTCTCTTATTAATTGACAATGCTCCAGAACATTCAATATTTTGTGATGAATTTTCCAAAAATATAAAAGTAATTTTTATGCCGCCTAACACTACATCGCTGATACAACCCATGGACCAGGGCGTAATATCCACTATTAAAAGTTACTACCTACGCCGAACTTTTAAGCAACTTTTGCAAGCAACCGACGATAATTATAAGTTATCCATGTCAATGTTTTGGAAGGACTACAACATCAAAATGGCAATCAAAAATATAAGCCTTTCTTAGGAAGAGGTCAAGACGTCGTGCATGAATGGAACTTGGTGAAAAATATGGCCAGAATGCGTTTCTAAAAATATTAAAGACCATAATGACACTACAAACGTTTGCAATGAGCTTGCTGACTTAGCTGCTGCAGTTGACTTTGATGGAATGGGAGAAGAGGACATTAATGAGCTGTTGTCATCAAATGAAGAAGAGCTGGACAACGAAACTTTGCTTGCCATTGCTGCGGGCAATGCTTTAGAGGATAATGTTGAACCAAGTGATTTCATATCAGAAGAAAAAAAATTAACAGCTGCAAAAATATCCAGTGCAATGCAATTGATTGCCCAAGCCATGGATATTTTTGCTGATAATGATCCAGACGAAAATAGAAGTTCAACCGTTGCAACAACTGTTGCTGATGCTGTTAATTGCTACAAAGAGATTTACATGCAAAAAAAACTGATAAAATTCAACAAACGTTAGACAGTTATTTAAAGAAAGCAGAAAACCAATTAACTCCGGTGGATGAAATTCTTTAACTTCAAAAGCTCGTCAGGTTGTTATCGTATATGGATATATTATGAGTTATATTATACTTTGTATTAGTGACATATATAAATGTGAGGAAATATAATGAATTTAATTTTGAGTTGATTATTTATAAGACCTTAATAAAAATCCATAATAACTATCGTTTTCTTCAAAAATTTTTACTTTGGACCCAATTAATTGAAAATCAATACAAATGCAAAGAAAATCGTATTTCGATTTGCGTCGTTTCGTATTGCGTCCCATTTCTCCAGTCCCTATTAACGACTCAAACCGAGGCTTTGGTGTATTTTATAAAATTCTCCTAGAAAGCCGAAACACCAAATGCATGCTTTCTCGCTCATTCACATCAGTGAACGAAACTAATGCGTCATTCGGTACAAAGCAACATGCGCATGCTATCTCGCTCACACATTTCAGTTGCTGCTGCCCATAGAATTTCAGTACAAAACATATATACGTATATCTCCGATTTCGGTCAAATTCGGTCAGATGGTACATATTGGCTATATAATTGAGTCTACTAAAAATAATTAATGTAGCTCTAATAGTACTCTAGTTATAGTTTTTTCTAATTTGCGGGGGCGGAAGTGGGCGTGGCAAAAATTTGAAACAAACTTGATCTGCGTATACACTAGACGGATGTTGACACATGTTTGGTTACTCTAGCTCTTATAGTCTCTGAGATCTCGATGTTCATACGGACGGACAGACGGACAGACGGACATGGTCATATCGACTCGGCTGTTGATGCTGATCAAGAATATATATACTTTATAGGGTCGGAAAATTTTCCTTCTGGCTGTTACATACATTTTAGCGACTTTAATATACCCTTGTACCCTATGGGTACAGGGCATAAAAATTTGTGCATTAAGCTAGCAACTGAATGGACAGTTAAGAATGGGCGATCCTTTAATATTATTGCGGACTCAGGACTAAATGAAGTAAGCAAGTCGTCCCTGCCGACTTGGAGTATACCCTGTACCAATAAGAGATATTTCATAAACTCAAACTCCTTCCAAATCCCCATTAACTGAATTTAAATTATTTTATAAAATTTTCCTAGCAGGTCGAAACATCAAGTGTTGTTTTCTCGCTCACTCATATCAGTAAACAAAACTAATGCGTCATTCGGTACAAAGCAACATGCGCATGCTATCTCGCTCACACATTTCAGCTGCTGCTGCCCATAGAATTTCAGTACAAAACATATAGGCGTATATCTCCAATATTTCTTTAATTTTTTGGTTTTTAGCTGATAAGTTTTGGTTTAGTTAGTGAAGTTGTTTGTTCTTGTTTAAGTTTAATTAGTTTTGTAGAATAAACAAAGTTGCATCAAAAAAAGTGGCAAAAATTATTTTAAAACATCCTTATTTCCACTAGATCAAACATGTATGTAATTTAGTGTATTTCTAACATGCTTTCTTTAAAGTTATCTTCTGTATTGCTTGGTTCTGTGTCTTCATTCTTATTTGTGCTGGAAGTGTTAGTTTCTTTGATATATTTTGAACAACAAAGACATGGCTGTCAAAGAAAATGACGCAAACGCAATAAATGCGAATGAAAGCGTAAGTTTTGCTAAAATAAAATTATATATTATTTATTAATGTTAAATTACAAAGAAATTTGTTATTTTAATAAATAATTGTGTTCGTTTCGTCTTTGAAATTGTCTTTTGCAAGGTTATATATGTATGTGTGAAGTCGCAAAGTCTCACGTATATCTGTGTTTGTCTGTATGGATGTATCTATGTATGTATCGCCTTTATTCACAAGTATTTTATTATAAATGTAAATATTCAACCAGTACTCATCGTTGGACAGTTCAAATGGAGGAACTCATGAACTTCAGCCATCTCTCAAGATGTCGAAGTAAAGTTTGGGACACCTTTTCTCGAATAGTGGATGAAACCGGCTTAGAAAACCCTGACGTAGTGGTGTGTAATACATGCAAAAATGTGTATAAATTCGAAAAAGCACATCGAGTTTAGTAAAGCACAAATGCTACGTAATGACAAATAGTCGTGATCGCAACCATCGTGAAGTTGTTGTAGATGCTGAATCAAAAAATTTGTGCATTAAGCTAGCAACTGAATGGACAGTAAAGAATGGGCGATCCTTTAATATTATTGCGGACTCAGGACTAAATGAAGTAAGCAAGTCGTCCCTGCCGACTTGGAGTATACCCTGTACCAATAAGAGATATTTCATAAACTCAAACTCCTTCCAAATCCCCATTAATTGAATATAAATTTTCCTAATAAAATTCTGCTAGCAAGTTAAATTACCAAATTCAAGTGGGCGTGGCAAAAATTTGAAGCAAACTTGATCTGCGTAGACACTAGAGGGATTTTAACACCAAGTTTGGTTGCTCTAGCTTTTATAGTCTCTGAGATCTTGGTGTTCATACGGACGGACGAACAGACGGACAGACAGACGGACGAAAAGACGGACATGGCTATATCGACTCGGCTGTTGATGCTGATCAAGAATATATATACTTTATGGGGTCGGAAAATTTTCCTTCTGCCTGTTACATACATTTTAGCGACTTTAATATGCCCTTGAACCCTACGGGTACAGGGGTATAAAAACAACTTCAATAACTAAACTAAAACTTATCAGCTAAAAACCAAAAAATAACATAAAATTCACACCAATTAATTTTTCGTACACTTAATATAACATTGAATATTTTAATATTAGCTAGCCTTGTTTTCTAAATTAGTACTTCGTTGCATAGCCTCTATTCTTAATAACTGCTTTAAGGCGATCGGGCATTGAAATTACGAGCTTTTCAGCATAGCTGGGTTCTATTTTCGCCCATTCTTCTAAAAAGCACCGGTTTAAGCTGAGCTTTTGAAGAAATTTCATGATTTCTAATATTTTTTTCTAGTTTATTCCACACATGCTCAATTGGGTTTAAATCAGAACTTTGTGGTGGTGTTTAGGGTTGTTGGAAGTAATAATTAGGCAAGACTCCCAATTTATCCGCACTTGGACCCATGTTTCTTTTTAAAATTTTAATGTAGGCGATGTAGGTAATGTAGGTAGTCCATTGTGCCTTCTATTATCTCCAAGCTCCCGACGCCACTAGCAGCCATACAACCCCAAACCATTACTCCTCCTCCACCGTGCTTAACAGTTTTAATTGTATAATTTGCCATCGAATCCAAAAATGTTATATTTGGACTCATCAGAGAATATAACATTCCCCAGAATTCTGGAGAAGGGTTTATATACTCTCGGGCGAAATCTAACCGCTTCTTTCTATTTTGTGTGCACGATAGTTATACCCAGCCTCATGGATAGCTTTGCGAAAAGTTTCCGGATGAACATCGATATTTCTGGACTGGAGCAACTCGGCACTGATTTTAGGAGCACTTATAAATGGATCGCCGGCTACAATTCGCTTGATTTTTAGCCGTTCCTTAACTGACAAATATTATCCTGGCATCTTTCACTGTTTTTTGGCAAAACCTCTAGTAAAATAAACAACCAGAGCCACATTCATATCAAAAAATTCATGAGAAAGAATTTTGTCAAAAGTACCGTTAGGATCAACCAACGATTTCACCGAATCGACTTTGATCGCTAAGTAAGGCATGAAATGCACGAAGAGTTAATTGGTGTGAGTTTTATGTAATTTTTTGGTTTTTAGCTGATAAGTTTTGGATTAGTTAGTGAAGTTGTTTTTTCTTGATTAAGTTTAATTAGTTTTATATAATAAACAAAGTTGCATCAAAAAAATGGGCAAAAACTATTTTAAAACAACCTTCTTTCCACTAGATCAAACATGCATGTAATTTAGTGTATTTCTAACATGATTCTGTATTGCTTGGTTCTGTGTCTTCATTCTTATTTGTGCTGGAAGTGTTAGTTTCTTTCTTTGCTTCAACATTATCGGCGTGGTCGTTTATATCCTTAATTACTTTTATCTCTGAAAGGATTGCTTCATTACTATTAACTTTTAATTGTTCTTTTCCTTTTTCGCTAACGATTTCATTTACATAAAGAATTACAGAGTAGATAAACCTTATTCATGACCGATCGTTCCTATGGAAGCTATATGATATAGTCGTTTGATCGGGAAGATTCCGATCCGGAATGCCTGCGGCAAAAAGGAGCCTATGCTGAAAAATTCAACTCTGTAGCTATTGTGGTCTCGGAGGAGAAGCTGTTGATCCAGACAGACGGACATAAGTGTTTGTCTGTATGGATGTATCTATGTATGTATCGCCTTTATTCACAAGTATTTTATCATAAATGTAAATATTCAACCAGTACTCATCGTTGGACAGTTCAAATGGAGGAACTCATGAACTTCAGCCATCTTTCAAGATGTCGAAGCAAAGTTTGGGACACCTTTTCTCGAATAGTGGATGAAACCGGCTTAGAAAAGCCTGACGTAGTGGTGTGTAATACATGCAAAAATGTGTATAAATTCGAAAAAGCACATCGAGTTTAGTAAAGCACAAATGCTACGTAATGACAAATAGTCGTGATCGCAACCATCGTGAAGTTGTTGTAGATGCTGAATCAAAAAATTTGTGCATTAAGCTAGCAACTGAATGGACAGTAAAGAATGGGCGATCCTTTAATATTATTGCGGACTCAGGACTAAATGAAGTAAGCAAGTCGTCCCTGCCGACTTGGAGTATACCCAGTACCAATAAGAGATATTTCATAAACTCAAACTCCATCCAAATCCCATCCAAATCCCCATTAATTGAATTTAAATTATTTAATAAAATTCTCCTAGCAGGCCGAAACATCAAGTGTTGTTTTCTCGCTGACTCATATCAGTGAACGAAACTAATGCGTCATTCGGAACAAAGCAACATGCGCATGCTATCTCGCTCACACGTTTCAGCTGCTGCTGCCCATAGAATTTCAGTACAAAATATATAGGCATGTATCTCCAAAATTCATTGACCGATTTCGGTCAAATTTGGTCAGACATATTGTACATATTGGCTATATAATTGAGTCTGCCAAAAAGAAATACTGTAGCTTCAATACAACACTAGCTATAGTTTTTTTTAATTTGCGGGGGCGAAAGTGGGCGTGGCATAAATTTGAAACAAACTTGATCTGCGTATACACAAGACGGATGTTGACACCAAGTTTGGTTACTCTAGCTCTTATAGTCTCTGAGAACTAGGTGTTCATACGGACGGACGGACGGACAGACGGACAGACGGACAGACGGACATGGCTATATCGACTCGGCTACTGATGCTGATCAAGAATATATATACTTTATGGGGTCGGAAAATTTTCCTTCTCCCTGTTACATACATTTTATCGACTTTAATATACCCTTGAACCCTAAGGGTACAGGGTATAAAAACATAACTCAGTTTTTTATATCTTGTGGTGCTAACTTGTTAATGTTGAATCGTTATTGCCGCATCCCACTACCATCTCACGGAACATCGAAGCTCTCTACGAATATCATTTTAATGAAATAAAAAAAGAAATGGTTGATCATACGAAACTTGGATATAGCATAACGTCGGATATATGGACAGAGGACTTCTTCAAAGTATCATATATATCGTTGACGATTCATTATGTCGCAGAAGAAACTCTTTACAACCGCCTGCTTGCAGTAAAATCAATGCAAGGAGGATCCTGTACCGGTAAGATTTATAAAATTTTATTGATTATTTGAAAATAGATTTTATAACCCAATTTCTTGCAGGGGATAGAATTAAAAACAATATTGAAAATATTTTACGCGAATTTGGGTGTGATTTGCAAATGGATGAACCAATAATAGTCACCGACCGAGGCGCTAACATGAAGGCTGCATTTAGGGGACTAAACACGTTGAATTGTGTAAACCATTTGATGCACAATGTTATTAGTAAAGCTGTGGATGAGGTATCAGAATTGGAGAAGACAGTGGATCGCTGCAGCAAACTTGTGAAGTATTTTAAAACGTCATGTTAAAATTTCCTTTTAAATAGCACCTTAAAGAGCTACTGTCCAACAAGCTGGAATACGATATTCCACCTATTCAAATCGATTGAGTTGAACTGGATGGAAATATCCAACATATTAATTGAGAAGAATGAAATAAGTAGGATTCAAAATATTAATTTAAGCGAAGTAAGCGCATTGGCAAAACTTCTAGCTCCTTTTGATGCGTCTTCAAAGAAGCTTTAGGGGAGCAACTATCCAACGTTGCACCTAGTTATACCGCACATCAATAATTTAAAAAAAATATCAAAGAAGCTAACTTCGGCCGTGCCGAAGTTTGTATACCCTTGCAGATTAATTGATTACTTTCTCCTTCATATCGGATTCAAGATATTTTAAAAATTGGAAATATAAAATTTAAAAAAAATTTGAACCAAAAAAAGAAACAGTAAGAAAAAATCCGAGTTTTCCAACGGCCTGAGCTGAGCCTCCGCTCACGACATTTCTAGAATCGATCCCTACCCATTGCGCTACCAAACTTAAAATTCACGGGCTCGCTATTTCGGTATACATTGCAAGCGTTCAGCTTCTCGATCTCTAAATTTTCTGACGAATTCTAGAAAACAACAACACAATACAAATAATTTTTTGTCTCTTTCTGTTTCGCACTCAGCTTGTAGTTTTTTCAAGCACGTGTTCGCATATATGTATGTATGTATGTATGTTTGTTTTTTTCCATGTACATTTGATGTTTGAGTACGCATATATAAAAGCAAATATAAACGTATTTAATTAGCTGCATATATGCATACATACTGATGCTGATGGGGGTTGATTCATTGATTTTATTTATTTATGTCGGTGTTTATTATCCGATCTGAATCAAACTTGCTGGTAAGGTGTAAAAGTTCTCATCTGTGTGCCAAATTTGGTTGAGATATCTCAAAAAACAAAAAAGTTTTTCTCACAAGAACTGTTTTGAACAACTCACATTTTGACCGAGGTACCTCTGATCTTTCCTATTTTTCTATAACTTATAGTTGTCCGATCATACCAATCTTTAAACTTGATTTAGATAAATTATCAATGAAGAGAATGATATGACTTTTATTCACGTAGCTCACAGACGGACAGACGGACAAACGGATAGACGGACATGGTCATATCGACTCGGCTTTCGATGCTGATCAAGAATATATATACTTTATGGGGTCGGAAACGATTATTTCTATGCGTTACAAACATCTGACCAATTTTATGATACCCTCTGCAAGGGTATAAAAATTAACACCTAGTGATAACAATGTGTAAATGGTGGCAAAATGCAAACGTGCTCTTGAGTCAAATTTAGTAAAAATAGTTCAAAGTAATCTAAACAAGTTTCATAAGATTGCCCTTTTTTATTTCCGCCCACAAATAAATTTTTACAATTTACTGATTTGGAGAAGGAAAAGACTATCGAAGACCTTGAAGCAATTATGATAGATATTCACCTAAAAACTCAAACTGAAGAAAGTGATAACATTATTCCATCCAGCCAAGAAATAGATGATATTTTCACCGATTATGTACAACCCATCCAGAATAATAATATTCAATCCATTATAAGCAATGAAATTCGAACATATCAAAATGTAAATATTCCATATAGCGCAGACTTTGATGTTCTGAGTTGGTGGAAAAATAGCAAACAGCAATTTCCCTTACTTTTTAAGGTTGCTTGCAAATTATTAGCCATTCCTGCGAGTACGTCAGCATCAGAAAGAGATTTCTCTGTTGCTAAAATCCTTATTAATTTTAAATGCTGTAAAATCGCAACCACAGATGAGAAGGTCAATAAGATTATGTTCTTGCACTCAAATGTTAAAGTTTTATATAATGAGTTATTTTCTGAAATAAATTTGTAATAATAAAAGCTATATTGGCTATCTTTTTTTCTTGTATATGACATTCTGTTTTTTATTTATTTTCTTTATTTTTTTATGCTTCATGCTTTCATTAAATTTTGCTTGCAATAAGCAAATAATCTTAACTCACTGTACAGTAAGTGAACTGTGCACTAATATAGTGTACAGTAAAAGTACTGTACACCAATTTTAGTGTACTCATTAACTACTGTACAATATGAAAGTGAGTGAGAAGTCTAGCTGTCATTCCAAAAAATTTGTACAGTATTCACTTGAACCCATTTAAAACTGTACAGAAAAAAGGTGTACACGTTTTTAGAATGAATGATTCATTTGCCCTTTTGGATGCATTCATGCAGATGTCTATTGTGCACCTTTCGTTTAATATTTTGCCCGCGGACGAAAAAAATGTCTCGCTTGTCGCAGAGCTCACAGGGATATGTTTGGCCACCACTTGTAACAATTTCAAGTTAGTTGCCAGCTTCCAAATATCTAAAATTCCCATATTTGAACAAGTAGTTGTGGCATAATATTTTTCTATTTCTAAATCGACCGCATTTCTTCAAGTTTCAGATTTTTCGTTGATTTGTATCGAAATACTCTTGGATTGCATAGTTCGTAATTGGCGAAGAGTTTTCGATTTTCGAGTCGTCAGCTGTGTCACTTGCGATTTCGTAAATTTCAATTTGACGGTTTCCAAAACATGATTTTTTTTATCAGGCAAAAAACTTAGTTCTTTGAATGGAGGGTTTAAAAATAAACCAACCAAATGCACTGCACTTGGCTGAAAACGCACTTCCAAAGTTTTTTGTTTTAGTTGTTGTATAACAATGGAATTGTAAGATCACAGCGACGTGACCTTGATATTTTGTCCAACTCTAGGTAATCGATTATTAGTTGTCGCCAATTACCAGTGCCCCTCTCCTCTCTGAGAGAGCGAGAGAGGGACTGGTCTTAGAGATAAGCTTGTAAGTCACTTATAAAAACCAAGTCCGCCTGTGAACATCAATTGTCATGAAAAATATTTAAATCTAAACTTGACTGCCGTACTAAGTCTAATACCTGCCGTTTAATTATAAGCAACCTATTAGCAATTAAATTCACTGAAACATTCTCGGTTCTTTGCATTAATTGAAATATTATCGGCGTTTACATCTCAGAAGTGGGATACCCTCAGATTGAAAATTTTTTCTTCCAACGAATTGCGGAGGAAAAGAAAGAAAAAAAACGCAGATAACTGTCTCTGGTCGCGCGCGCAATTTACACATACATATATATAAGTGTGAACGTGCAAGTAAGTTGGCGCCAGAAAGATCAGTGACTGCAAAACTGTGAGTCGCTTGTAAACTGCAAGTTCTGTATACACATATAGACACAAAAAAAAAAAGAACAGTTAACGGCTGTCGATTTTTATTTTTTCGGAATTCTGGAAAAATCGCAAGCGTGGTAACCGACTGACGCCATCATGGTCCTGACAAAAGAAGAGATGATCAAAATCATGAAAAAACATAACGTTGATGTCCTGCCGTCGGCTACACTAGTGCAGATGAAGAGGCTATATTCCGAACTGCCGAAACTCGCAGTCGTCGCAGCTCACCCGGCCCATTCGGAAGCTGTTGCCGGAGAATACCCTGCGCTGATCACGGTCATTGCTGGCCCCTCTGCCGTCACTGCTGGACACTCTGCCGCCACTGCTTGACACTCTGCCGCCACTGCCGGCCCCTCTGCCGCCACTGCCGGCCCCTCTGCCGCCACTGCCGGCCCCTCTGACGCCACTGCCGGATCCTCTGCCGTCACTGCTGGCTTCTCCGCCGTCCCCTCTGCCGGCACCTCTACTGCCACTGACGGCGCCTCTGCCGGCGACTCCTGCCGGAACCTCTGCTGCCACAGCCGGATCCTCTGCCGTCACTGCTGGCTTCTCTGCCGGCCCATCAGCCGCCACTGCCGGCCCTCTGCCGCCACTGTCGGATCCTCTGCCGTCACTGCTGCAACTGCCGGAACCTCTGCTACCAATTTTGGTTCCTCTGTCGTGAACGCTGCCCACTGCTGCTATTGTCAGCCTTTCTGCTGCCAACTTTTAAGGTACTGCTGACGCAGCGTTTACTACTGCACACAAATCTGCCGATGCCTCTGCCAGACTCTCTGCCGTTACTGCTGGTCACCCTGCCGCCACCGCTGGGCCCCTACGCCGACAATGCTGGCACCACTGCAGCCACTGCATGCCCCTCGGCCGGGCCCACTGCCGCCTCTCCTGCTGACACTGCCGATTTCTCTGCGGTTACCGCCGCCTCCTCTGCCGCCACTGCCGGATTCTCTACTATTAATGCTGTCGATACCCCGGCTGCTGCTGCCGACGACCTGATGTACACTGCCGACGTATCCGGTGTTGCCTCTGCCACCATGACGGCCGCCTCTGCTGACAATTTGGATGGGTTATTGCGACAGTTGCGTAAGCAAAAGGAGATACTAGAATTGCAGCGCCAAGTCCAGGTACTCCAGGTGCAGTTGGAAATATCTGGATGTAGACCCTCACAGCGAGTCACTGATGTTAGTGTCATCGAGTCCATGGTGCCATGATGACTTGGAGGACACCTTTGAGATTCTCCAGTTCGATGATCATCTGCGGCTGGTCGCCTGCCGTCGATTGTTGGAAGGGACAGCTGCCGTCCTACTACAGGAAGTGTATGCATTACTGAGAAACCGCCGAATCAAGCCCAACGAATGCTATCGAGATGCAGGAGATCGCTATGAATGCCATCATTCCAGAGAACGAGCTGGTGGACCTGATTATTGCGGGCCTGCGCGATAATTCTCCTGCCGTCGGAATGTTATATGCTGCCGAAACAGTACACGATCTTAAATCATTAATGGAGAGATACGAACGACGTCGATTGCCGACTGTCGGATGACGGAGTTCTAGAAGCGTCTAAGTCGAAAATGTGGCTCCTGCCCGATAATAATTGCTGGTCACACACGAACAACACCCTCCGAAATAGAACCTAGTTAGCCCTAAGTATACATAAGAATCGTGGTCGATTCCTTGTCAGGACGGCCGAGCTGTAAGATCACAGCGACGTGACCTTGATATTTTGTCCAACTCTAGGTAATCGATTTTTAGTTGTCGCCAATTACCAGTGTCCCTCTCCTCTCTGAGAGAGCGAGAGAGAGACTGTTCTTAGAGATAAGCTTGTAAGTCACTTATAAAAACCAAGTCCGCCTGTGAACATCAATTGTCATGAAAAATATTTAAATCTAAACTTGACTGCCGTACTAAGTCTAATACCTGCCGTTTAATTATAAGCAACCTATTAGCAATTAAATTCACTGAAACATTCTCGGTTCTTTGCATTAATTGAAATATTATCGGCGTTTACAGAATCAAATATTTCTACTTCACATTGTTTTTTAAGCTTTTCATGCCAAAATGCATATAAATGAATTGTTGCCTCTTTTTCAGACGATAATTTGTCGGAACAATCTTTAAACGGTTTTAAAAATGTAATTAGATTTTCTATTAAAGTGAAATCAATATAAGCTATACGTTTTACCTCATTTTTTCGATAAAAGTAAAATTTTAATTTCTTCCTGGACCTCACAAATACTTTCAAGCATAATAAATATAGAGTTCCAACGCTTTTTACTTCTTGCTTTAGAGATTTGCTTAATTTGTGATTGAGTTCGGAATGTTTAAAAAACTTTACAAGAATTTTTGAATTGTCTAAATCTGAACCCTATGGGTACAGTGTATAAAAATGTATGTATACAGTTGACCAATAATGTCTTCATACATTGGTGTCTTGTAAGTTTCTAGTGGAAAAAAGGATGTTTTAAAATAATTTTTGCAACTTATTTTGATGCAACTTTGTTTATTATATCAAACTAAATAAACTTAAACAAAAAACCAAAAAAAAATGAAGTAAGCAAGTCGTCCCTGCCGACTTGGAGTATACCCTGTACCAATAAGAGATATTTCATAAACTCAAACTCCATCCAAATCCCCATTAACTGAATTTAAATTCTCCTAGCAGGTCGAAACATCAAATGTTGTTTTCTCGCTCACTCATATCAGTGAACAAAACTAATGCGTCATTCGGTACAAAGCAACATGCGCATGCTATCTCGCTCACACATTTCAGCTGCTGCTGCCCATAGAATTTCAGTACAAAACATATATATGTATATCTCCGATATTTATTGACCGATTTCGGTCAGACGGTACATATTGGCTATATAATTGGGTCTACCAAAAATAAATACTGTAGCTTTAATACAACTCTAGTTATAGTTTTTTCTAATTTGCGGTGGCGAAAGTGGGCGTGGCAAAAATTTGAAGCAAACTTGATCTGCGTAGACACTAGAGGGATGTTAACACCAAGTTTGGTTACTCTAGCATTATAGTCTCTGAGATCTAGGTGTTCATACGGAAGGACGAACAGACGGATAGACAGACGGACGAAAAGACGAACATGGCTATATCGACTCGGCTGTTGATGCTGATCAAGAATATATAAACTTTATGGGGTCGGAAAATTTTCCTTCTGCCTGTTACATAGATTTCAGCGACTTTAATATACCCTTGAACCATACGGGTACAGGGTATAAAAACAACTTCAATAACTAAACCAAAACTTATCAGCTAAAAACCAAAAAATAACATAAAATTCACACCAATTAATTTTTCGTACACTTAATATAACATTGAATATTTTAATATTAGCTAGCCTTGTTTTCTAAATTAGTACTTCGTTGCATAGCCTCTATTCTTAATAACTGCTTTAAGGCGATCAGGCATTGAAATTACGAGCTTTTCAGCATAGCTGGGTTCTATTTTCGCCCATTCTTCTAAAAGCACCGGTTTAAGCTGAGCTTTTGAAGAAATTTCATGATTTCTAATATGCCTTCTATTATCTCCAAGCTCCCGACGCCACTAGCAGCCATACAACCCCAAACCATTACTCCTCCTCCACCGTGCTTAACAGTTTTAATTGTATTTTTTGGGTTTAGTGCTTCGCCTGGCTTTCTCCACACCGGTAATTTGCCATCGAATCCAAAAATGTTATATTTGGACTCATCAGAGAATATAACATTCCCCAGAATTCTGGAGAAGGGTTTATATCTCTCGGGCGAAATCTAACCGCTTCTTTCTATTTGTGGCATTAACCAAGGGCTTTCTTCGCGCTGCACGAGAGTTATACCCAGCCTCATGGATAGCTTTGCAAAAAGTTTCCGGATGAACATCGATATTTCTGGACTGGAGCAACTCGGCACTGATTTTAGGAACACTTATAAATGGATCGCCGGCTACAATTCGCTTGATTTTTTAGCCGTTCCTTAACTGACAAATCTTATCCTGGCATCTTTCACTGTTTTTTGGCAAAATCTAGTAAAATAAACAACCAGAGCCACATTCATATCAAAAAATTCATGAGAAAGAATTTTGTCAAAAGTACCGTTAGGATCAACCAACGATTTCACCGAATCGACTTTGATCGCTAAGTAAGGCATGAAATGCACGAAGAGTTAATTGGTGTGAGTTTTATGTAATTTTTTTGGTTTTTAGCTGATAAGTTTTGGTTTAGTTAGTGAAGTTGTTTTTTCTTGATTAAGTTTAATTTGTTTTATATAATAAACAAAGTTGCATCAAAAAAAGTGGCAAAAACTATTTTAAAACAACCTTCTTTCCACTAGATCAAACATGCATGTAATTTAGTGTATTTCTAACATGATTCTGTATTGCTTGGTTCTGTGTCTTCATTCTTATTTGTGCTGGAAGTGTTAGTTTCTTTCTTTGCTTCAACATTATCGGCGTGGTCGTTTATATCCTTAATTACTTTTATCTCTGAAAGGATTGCTTCATTACTATTAACTTTTAATTGTTCTTTTCCTTTTTCGCTAACGATTTCATTTACATAAAGAATTACAGAGTAGATAAACCTTATTCATGACCGATCGTTCCTATGGAAGCTATATGATATAGTCGTTTGATCGGGAAGATTCCGATCCGGAATGCCTGCAGCAAAAAGGAGCCTGTGCTGAAAATTTCAGCTCTGTAGCTATTGTGGTCTCGGAGGAGAAGCTGTTGATCCAGACAGACGGACATAAGGACAGACGGATAGGGCTAGATCGATTCGTCTATTCATACTGATCAAGAATATATATACTTTATATAGTCGGAGATGCTTCCTTCTGTAAGTTGCAAACTTTTGACCAAAATTAATATACCCTCTGCAAGGGTATAAAAAGCAACTTATCGACATTCATCTGTACAGAGGTATGTATAATATTTTGAACAACGAAGACATGGCTGTCAAAGAAAATGACGCAAACGCAATGAATGCGAATGAAAGCGTAAGTTTTTGCTAAAATAAAATTATATATTATTTATTAATGTTAAATTACAAAGTGATTGTGGGAGGATGGAGCTTCTAATCCAATTATGAAGCTAAATCTCTTCAAACTGTATAGGGGCCAGTCCCTCTTATTATATTGGCCTTGGTCAGAGAAATTATGCAGGAAAAAACAAGAGCGTCGGTTTTCTCTTCTATATATATGTTCACTTTTATTCACCAACTAAATATGATGTCGCGAGATGAACTGGAGATGTGTAATGCAAAATGTATATTAATGTAAAAGCGAAATGTAAAAAAGCAAGAAAACTCGACTTCGCGTGATGGCGGCTTCCATCAAACTTGCCCGTCACGCCAGTGTAACCGTTCGACACCTGGCCAAAAATCTTCCCCGCCGCTGCTCCTGGTCACCGTCGGTGTGAACATACCGCCCCCCTTGCAACAAGTTGCAATAGCCCGGTGGGCAAGTGGGAGGATGGGGAGCGGCGTCGTCCGGGAGCGCCTAGATGCCGCAGGAGCCGGAGATGATCCAGCCGAACACCGTGCTCTGGGCGGCCGGGATGCCACTTTGGCCGGGCACACATCCGGGCTGGATGACTTCCGGGTATATATCTGCCCCGAGCACCAAAGCCACTGCCGCCGGATGGTAGTAGCCGGGATCCGCTAACACCAGCGTGGCGAATTTTCCCTGGACCGCGGCGGGGATCTCCCGGCTGGGAGTGCGAATATCGAGCTCCTTCTCGACCTTCAGCACGACCTCCTTTTGGAAGCCGGACTCTGTCCGGGAGCGGATTATGGCATGGCACGCCTGATCCTTGCCTACTGGAGCTACCACCAATCCCAGATCCTTGGCGAAGGCCGCGCTGATCCGACTATCAGGTGCACAGGCGTCCAGTAGATCGCGAGCCTCAACCTCCTTCTCGCCATTGTTGACCTTGACCACCGCCGTCGGCATGACGTGAAGCGTCCGCAGGTGCAGCAGAGACGCTAGGGTGGGCGCTCGGGATGAGCTGCCCGCTGTTTCGCCATCTGTTGTGCCACGAGCCGGCCTCCGATACGGTCGGGTTGACGCTCGGGAGGCCCTCCTGTCGCCTGGTTCGACCGTGTGCAGCAGCGTGTAGTGGGCTCCTCCACAGCGGCGACATCCCGCCGAACTCCAACACGACCCTGCCGAGTGCTCGTGGGCCAGACAGTTCGCGCAATACTTGTTCACGAGCACTGCCCGCAGCCGTTTCTCCGCACGAAGGTTCAGGAACCTTCGGCACTGCCGGAGCCCGTGGACTCCTCGACAGACGCGGCAGCGATATGCGTTTCCTCCTGTGGGTGGCGACGGGCTGCTTGGCGGGAAGGCGGTGCCATCTCTATGTTGTAGAACAAAAAGCTGGAACGAGAAGAAATTATTAAAAACCTATGTGCCTGGCAACACCGGACATGGAACAACGGAAACGTGGACTAACAGGACGGAAACGGAACGGATAGACGCGGTAGTGTCACATTTGAGGAGGAGTTGCTTCATGGTCGCTGGATAGGAGAATCAACTTCGCGACCGGCCTTTTAATAATGCCACGTGAAGTCCGTACGTCGGCGACACGTACTAAGCCGTCAGCCCCGGTGTGGACAAGCTCAACTCGCCCCAACCGCCAGTCAGTTGGAGGAAGATTGTCCTCACATACGACCACTAGGTCGTCGGCTTGCAGGCTACGGGACAGGAACTTCCACTTGTTCCTCTTGTGCAACTCCTTTAAATATTCGTCCTTCCAGCGTCGGCAGAAGTGGTGATGAAGCGCTTTCAGACGCTGCCAGCGATTCACCAACGACATGGGTTCCGCATGGATCTCGGGCTCGGCAATGGCCACCAAGGGGCCTCCCACTAGAAATGTCCAGGACTCATGGACACCAGATCTGCCGGATCTTCGCTCATAGGCGAAATGGGACGCGAATTCAAACACGCCTCGATCCTACATAGAAGGGTGGAGAGTTCCTCAAAGGTGTATCGGGTGTTGGCAGTGGATCGGTAGAACAGCTTCTTGAAGCTCTTCACCCCAGCTTCCCACAAACCTGTGAGGCGCGCTCGGCGGAATGAAGTGCCAGGATAGGATTCGTTGTCCAAAACGGTTGGTAATGCAACGCTTCGTTGCCTCAAAAAATCCCTTCCTAGGCACTTGGATGCCCCACCGAAGGTTTTACCGTTGTCGGAATAGATCCATTGCGGACATGACCTCCGCGACACTAATCGGGAAAACGCCGCGAGGAACTTCTCTGTGGTCAGGTCTTAAGTCGCTTCGAGATGGATGGCCTTCGTGTTGAAACATACAAATACGCAGACGTAGCCTTTGGTGATGAGACAGGCTCGTCAGGTATAATTTTTGATCTCGAAGGGCCCAACGAAATCAACGCCAGTGTGCGTGAAAGGCCGGGCAAAGGTGACCCGTACTCGGGGAAGCTCGCCCATGAGTTGCGTCTGCTGCCGACGCATCCAGAGAATGCACACCTTGCATCCACGGACGTGAGCCTTCACGGCATTCTTCACCTTCGGAATCCAGAATTTTGCTCGCAGCACTCGCACCATTAATTGATTACCGCCGTGCACGGTGATGCGGTGTACGAAATCGATGAGGAGGCGGGTCAAACGAGCGTTGTACGGTAGGAGGATGGGATGACGTTCATCATAGTTGAGCGATTCGGAGGCCCGCAGGCGCCCGCAAGACCTAAGGATACCAAGCTGGTCTAGAAATGGATTCAAATTCGCCAGTGAACTTGATGATGGAATTGGACGACCTTCGGAGAGGCAGCGGATTTCTGCAGCAAACTCTCTACGCTGCGCCTGTTGGATCAGGACTCTTTCAGCTGCGTGCAGTTCTTCACTGGAGAGCTCGGGGGTTGTTGGCAGAGATGGTTGCCGACAACAGAATCGACGGACATAGGCTGTCACCCGCAGGGCCTGCCGAAGTCCGAGAACCGGTCGGTTAGGTCGGCCTCCGCCTGGGTGGCGATGTGACATCGTACCCGTCGTTCTATCTCCGTTTCCAATACAATACCCGGAGATTTCGGCCAACACTCGGAAGGGAGACGAAGCCAGACTGGTCCATGCCACCACAGCTGGCTAGCAGCTCGGCTGGATTATCCTCAGACCGCACATGAGCCCAGTCGCTGACTGCCGAGTTGTTGGAGATGGAGGACACCCGGTTGGCGACGAAAGTGGACCAACTGCATGGGGGCTTGTTCAGCCAAGCGAGAAGGATGGTGCAATCAGTCCAGAAGAAAGCTTTGGCGTTACGGATTGGAAGTTCGGGGATCACTGCCGCATGAGGTCCGCAAAAGTACCGCCCCACTTAGCTCTTGACGAGGCAGAGACACCGTCTTAACCGGGGCCACTCGGGTCTTAGCTGTGAGCAGATGTACACTTACGTGATCTCCATGCTTGACGTGCACATAGAGCGCTGCACCGTAAGCCTTCTGGGACGCATCGCAAAAACCGTGAAGCTGTCACGTGACGTCGGGCCAAACTTCCACCCATCTGGGAATACGAATTCGGGTGAGATCTGGATAATCCCGTAAGAACTCCTCCTATTCCTGCCGGAGTGACGTGGGAAGCGGATCATCCCATCCCAGCTGAGTCAGCCAGATCTGCTGCATAAAGATTTTCGCTCGAACCACGAAAGGAGCTAGCCACCCGGCTGGATCGAACAACTTTGCTATGTGCGACAATACTTCTCTCTTGGAAACCGACTCCTTGACAAAAGGGTCAGTAGAGACGAAGAAGAATTGATCCTGCTTTGCCTGCCATCGGATGCCTAGTGTTTTGGCGGTGCTTGCGTCCTCCAGCTCTAGAAATTCGGCATTTAGGAGATGCCCCTGCGGAATATCGCGTAACGTCTTTCTGATTGGAGGTCCACTTACGAAGAGCTTCTTCCGTTGAATGGGATCCAGCCACAACATCATCTACGTACATGTAGCGACGCAAAATCTCGCTCGCCCGGGTGTGCTTTTGCTCCACTTCCGCAGCTAATTGGATGAGAACGCGGAGGGACGGGGCGCAGTTGACTGTGACTGATTGGAGTTCGTAATCCTGCAGGATACCATCTTTGTCTCGACATAAGATACGCTGAAAGGGGGTATGATCGGAGGGGTATGATCGGAGGAATCTGGCGATACATTTGCGTGATGTCGGCATTGAACACAACTCGGAAGAAACGCCATTTGAGGATCTGGAGCGTGAGGTTCGCTTGAAGGGTAGGGCCAGGGTGCAGGATATCATTCAAGCTAACACCTCTGGTGGACGGACTGAAGACGACACGGAGCTTGGTCATGGTGCTTTCGGGCTTAAACACCGCATGATGGAGCAAATAGAAATTTTTGGAGTCAGTAGGGGGTGGAACACGAATCATATGCCCTAAATCCTAATATTCACGCAGGACTGCTTCATATTGCTCTTTCAAAACTGGCGTTCTCCCTAGTCGAGCCTCATTCCTGAGGAATTGGGCCATGGCGACGAATCTGGAATACCCTAAGTCGATGTTTTCCGGGTCTTTGAAGGGTAAGGACACTACAAAACGTCCGTCCTCCCTTCGTTTGGTGGTCTCCCGGAAATGAGTTTCGCACTTTCTATCCTCTTCCTTTTCCGGTTTTACTGGAAGATCTTCCACCTCCCAAAATTTGGTGAGCAACTTATCCAAACTCATGTTGCTTGGGACTACAGTGACCCTTGCGGCCAGAACGGATGACACAGGAGTGGTAGATTGGCCATGCGTCCACATAGAATCCACGCAAATATAGTTTCAAGGCCGACTAGAGAACCGCATATGTCCTTTTGATCCTTTCCCCTAGGATTTGGGGGAAAAGGTCGACACCGATTAGCAAATCAATGCTGGAACTCTGATTAAAGTGGGGTCGGCTAAGGCTATACCCGTGATGTTTCCTTCTAATTTCGCGGGAATCGGACAGGACGAAAGCAGACGTTTCCACCTCCTTTTCTGGTTCCCGCGAAGACGCAAGTCGCAATTGGCACAGCTTTTGAGCGCGAGCCGCTACGCATTCGGAAATGCCACTGATTTGCGCGTCGATCACACGAAACGCCGGTTTCGCCAGGTTAAACATTCTTTCAGATACAAAGGTGCCCTCCGAACCCGTGTCGATTAGCGCTCGAGCATGGAATTCGGTCCCTAGATGACGGATGGTCACCATAGCGGTCCCAAGTAGTCCCTTGCGTGGGGCGGAAACCAGGAAATTATGGATGGGGTGACTCGAGGAAGGGCTCTCACCGGAATCAGTGCGCTTGGAGGCGCGGTGGGCTGCGTTCGGAAAGGATTCGCTGCTGGAGGAACGGCAGACGGTGGCCGGTGCAGCAGCGTATGATGCCGCTCATTGCAAGTATGACAACTGTGGGCGCTGGGACAGTCACGTAACTGATGACCGCGGGCGAAACAATTCAGACATAGTTTTTGCTGCTTGATGGCTGTCATTCGATTCGGAACGGACATATTTAAGAATTTTGGATAGATTCGAATCGGATGATTCTCTCTCCCACACAGTTTACAGGAAACTGCGCCACAGTCACCTGAGTGCTCAGTGCTTGAAACCTGGCGGGTGGAGCGGACCTTCGTACAGCGAATGGAAGAGGTTGGGATGTAGAGCTCGATTTTCGGTCTTCGAGGGTTTCTAAGACGCGGTACCGGTCGACCAAAAAATTGTTTAAGTCGGACCACGTGGACAAGTCGGTCTTGTTAGGAATGGATTGTTCCCATAAACCGACGGTGGAGTGGGGTAGCTTTGATGTGCAGAAGGCCACCAACAGTACATCCCAATTTTTCCGTACTAACTCCGGACCGTTTCCAGAGTCGTCAAACACCCTTGAATGGCTGTTTGCAGATCCTCGAGGGCAGTACACGTCTCATGCGTGACTGGAGACAAGTTGAATAGAATTTTTGTCTGAGTGGCTACTAACTGCCGCTTATTTTCAAACCAAGCCTTCAGATTCTCCCATCCAAAGCTGTCGTTGGTAAGAGGTGAGCGAGACACGATTGGATACGAGGTGGAATAATTTCTCCACCGGCGCTAACCTTGGATTGTCGACATACATCGCTGTAAACAAGTCGCGGAAGGTAGGCCATTGATTATAATCCCCGGAAAATACGTCCACCTCGCACGGAGGTAGTCGATAGCCTTGGGTAACTTGGCTCGCGGAGTGCGGCGTTGGTAGGGGAGCGACAGGGGGTGTTTGGAGTCGCTCAACGCGTTCTCCGAGAGTGGTGCCGCATCGGACATATACCATGTAGGCGTACTCATATTTGAGCTTGACTGTTGAGAGATCAGAGTGATATTCTTCACACGTATCCACGGAAAGCGCTCGCGTATACGTCAGATACTCCGCCTCTACTCTGCCCCAAAGGACTTTATTCTGGTCAAGGTGCATCCGTAGAGCAAACATGGAAACTTCCTCCTCGATCGAGGCCATTGTGTTCACTTTGAACACGGTCAGATTATCGCAAGCTACGATGAAATGACTTAACGCCATCTTGGATGCGTATGAAAGCTTTTGGGACTCGGATTTAGTCAGGACCTGGGCAGTTGGAACCGAGATGGTGATTCGCGGAACCTCGGCGGATTTCTCGGAGCCCGGTAGGGTGGACGATAGCACTCGGCTGGGCAAGGATGCTCGTTTGCGCGGAGTTTGAGAGAGGTAAGGCGATGCCGGAGCGCTACTAGAACCGGACGGACAGCGTTTGATTGTATCAGTGATACGAGGGACTTTACTTGTTGGCGATGACGACGTGGACCGACGCGGCACGGAGAGACGATCAGGCTTCGGGAGACTCTTGGCAGGGTCGGTGGGCATAGTCGGATCAGAAACCGGCTACCCAATGAAAAGTAAGAAATGGATGCGGAAGTTGGAGTGGACTGTATTATACGTAGGTAAGAATAACAAAAAAAAAGAGAACGGAGCTAAAACACCGCGGAGGACAGTGTTAGAGAATGTGGACTGTAAATGTGGAACGTATAAATGCTAGGAATGTGTATGGTTATAAAATAATTATGTATGGAGTATTGAAATGTTTATATAATGTTGTGCAATAATATAATGTATATAAATTATATAAATAAACTTATGTATAAAAATAATGTCACTATATGGACTTAGTGCAGGAATTGGATGGAATGTCGGAACGAAAAGTAGCGTATGGATAGACAAAAACGGACACAACAAATGTTGGACGAGCGAAAGTGGTACCAACAGATTTGGATCTTGAGCGGTATTCGGTTAATTGGTTTTCTTTTTTTTTTTATATCTCGGAATACTACCGAGACCTGGCGTCGGGCCGAAAAGATCCTCGGTCGGAATTGCGCGGAATTTTTTATAGGAGAAAAAACTCGGAATTTCGGGCGCAGGATTAGGGTCGATTGTTCTCGGGACCCGACAACGTAACCACTTCGCTTCGGACAAAATGATGAAACTTTTTCAGGAGAAACAATTTTTTATCAAATTTATTAATTTTAATGCTAGCTCCAATTTTAATTCAAAAATTAAATTAAACTAATTTAAATTTTAATTTAAATTAAATTTTAATTTAAATTAAATTTTAATTCAAATTAAATGAAATTAATTTAAATTAAATAAAAATTCGAATAAAAAAATCAAAATCAATAAATTCGATGATTGTAGAGGAATCGGACTTGGACACGGAAATTTTCACTTTATTAATTTTAATTTTAATTTTAATTTGAATAAAAAATTAATTTTAATTTGAATTTGAATTTGAATTTTAATTTTAATTTTAATTTTAATTTTAATTTTAATTTTAATTTTAATTTTAATTTTAATTTTAATTTTAATTTTAATTTTAATTTTAATTTTAATTTTAATTTTAATTTTAATTTTAATTTTAATTTCAAATTTCGATTTGATTAATTTACTCTACGGACACCTTTTATTTTGGAGGAAAAATCACCACCGGAAAATGCGCGACCGGCTTATATACACAAAGCCCGTATGTAAATGCAAGTGCATATATTATATGCGTATGTATGTATGGAGGTATGTGTCTGTATAAGTTAGCAACGAATAAATTCTCATAACCAAGAAGTCACGTTGCACTGACCGATGTCAGTTGCACCAAAGTGCTGACCTGACGTCTGCATTACTTCTTGCACGCGCCAACCAAAAATTGCCGAATTCGACATTCACCCGTTACCCAACAGGCCATCGATCTACAGCGACGACACCGCCGACGTCGCTGCCGCTAAACTCAGAGCTTGTTAGGGATAGATTTGGTTTAAGTAAAATCAGTTGCACATTAATTTCGAATAAATCAACACGTTCGTAAAATCCAAAGATAAAATAAATATCTTCTTTTTTTATTTGATTTAAATATCAAATATTTAACCGGCGCCTGAGCAGGGACCGGCAAGTGTGACAAAAGAGCAAAACGATTCTACGCGCACCTCGACGGCTAAAAGTGAACAAAAAACTAGTGCAACTCGCGTTAATTAATTTTAACGGTCGGTTTTTAACTCACAAGGCAAACAGAACTTAATTGTTCTACTGCCCAACAGTGGATGACAGTTCCTGTAAGGCCCGGCCGCAGGAAGCTCCGTCGAAGTACGATCGCAGGATTCCCGAGTAGAGGAAATAACTCAAAAAGGATGAATCCGGACCGTCAGTGGAGGTCACCACTGCAACTACACTAATGTAAGCTAGTGAATAATATAGTAACCTAAGCACATTGACAAAGAAAGAAAATTAATATATTAACAAAAGAAAAGAAAATTAATATTTTGACAAATTAATATTTTGGAAAATATATCAAAACAAAAATTGAGAACCAGAAAATTCCTAAAAGGAAAATAAAATATCGTATAATTATAAACCAACATTAACATTACAAACGTAGTATAAAATATCAAAGAAGCTAACTTCGGCCGTGCCGAAGTTTGTATACCCTTGCAGATTAATTGATTACTTTCTCCGTCATATCGGATTCAAGATATTTTAAAAATTGGAAATATAAAATTAAAAAAAAATTTGAACCAAAAAAACAAACAGTAAGAAAAAAATTCGAGTTTGCCAACGACCAGACTTGAACCTCCGCTCACGTCGTTTCTAGAATCGATCTCTACCTATTGCGCTATCAAACTTATAATTCACTCCCTCGCTATTTCGGTATACATTGCAAGTGTCCAGCTTCTCGCTCTCTAAAGTTTCTGACGAATTCTAGAAAACAACAACACAATACAAATAGTTTTCTGTCTCTTTCTGTTTCGCACTCAGCTTGTAGTTTTTTCAAGCACGTGTTCGCATATATGTATGTATGTATGTTGTATGTTTCCATGTATGTTGTTTGTGTACGCGTATATAAAAGCAAATATAAACGTATTTAATTGGCTGCATATGCATACATACTGATGCTGATGGGGGTTAATTCATTGATTTTATTGATTTATGTCGGTGTTTATTATCCGATCTGATTCAAACTTACTGGTATGATGTAAAAGTATAATTCTTATCTGTTCACCAAATTTGGTTGAGATATCTTAACAAAAACAAAAAAGTTTTTCTCACAAAAACATACTTTTTCTAATGGCGGTTGATTATTGATTTTATTGATTTATGTCGGTGTTTATTATTCGATCTGAATCAAACTTGATGGTAAATTGTAAATTGTAGAATTGTCATCTATGTGCCAAATTTGGTTGAGATATCTTAAAAAACAAAAAAGTTTTTCTTACAAGAACTGTTTTGAACAACTCACATTTTGACCGAGGTACCTCTGATCTTTCCTATTTTTCTATAACTTATAGTTGTCCGATCCTACCAATCTTTAAACTTGATTTGCTTGCATCATCAACGGATAGAATGATATGACTTTTATTCACGTAGCTCAAAATTTAAGATCGATTAAGTATGTAGAAACAGACAGACGGACAGACGGACATGGTCATATCGACTCGGCTTTCGATGCTGATCAAGAATATATATACTTTATGGGGTCGGAAACGATTATTTCTATGCCTTACAAACATCTGACCAATTTTATTATACCCTCTGCAAGGGTATAAAAATTCCAACTTTGCGATTCCTAAGGGACCCTCCAAGGTAGAAGGAAAAGACCAGCCACTGGTCATCAAAAACACAAAAATATTTTTGAAAAAGAAAAAAATATATTAAACAAAAATAAATACAAAAACATTCCCTACAAACAAACAAAACAAAACCAAACACATATTCCAAGAAAATCTGCAAATAATTTAAAACGATTTCAAATTTATCAACATTAATTTACAACTACTGTCTCACAATCATAATAATTCCTACAATATCAATTCCTACATAAACATTTTTTATCCGAATAAGTAAAACAAGAGCAAATAGTTTACAACAAATTTCAAATCTTTCAATATTTAATTCACAATTACTATCTTGAAACTAATACTAATCTCCACACTGTATGGCTAACGAAAATAATCTCATTAGGCCCCCAATTCTAAATGTGCAAAACGAGGAGGATCAGCCTCAAACAACTGAGCATTTTTATACCCTGTACCCATAGGGTTCAAGGGTATATTAAAGTCGCTAAAATGTATGTAACAGGCAGAAAGAAAATTTTCCGACCCCATAAAGTATATATGTTCTTGATCAGCATCAACAGCCGAGTCGATATAGCCATGTCCGTCTGTCCGTCTGTCCGTCCGTCCGTTCGTCCGTCTGTCCGTCCGTCCGTATGAACACCTAGATCTCAGAGACTATAAGAGCTAGAGCAACCAAACTTGGTGCCAACATCCGTCAAGTGTATACGCAGATCAAGTTTGTTTCAAATTTTTGCCACGCCCACTTCCGCCCCCGCAAATTAGAAAAAACTATAACTTGAGTTTTATTAGAGCTATCATAATTTTTGGCAGACTCAATTATATCCAATATGTACCATCTGTCCGAATTTGACCGAAATCGGTCAATAAATATCGGAGATAATACGTATATATGTTTTGTACTGAAATTCTATAGGCAGCGGCAGCTGAAACGTGTGAGCGAGATAGCATGCGCACGTTGCGTTCATTTGTACCGAATGACGCATTAGTTTCGTTCACTGAGATGAGTGAGCGAGAAAGCATGAATTTATTGTTTCGGCTTGCTAGGAGAATTTTGTAAAATAATTTATATTCAATTAATGGGGATTTGGATGGAGTTTGAGTTTATAAAATATATCTCTTATTGGTACAGGGTATACTCCAAGTCGGCAGGGACGACTTGCTTACTTCACTTAAATAGACAACAACAATACAACTCGACAGACACAACGTACATTTACAAAATAGAGTAATGGCAAATAACGTAGAACAAATAGCTGCCATAGTTAGCCAGATCTTGGCGCAACAGTTACCGGCACTAGTGAAAGAATTAACCAATCCTTCAAGAGAATTTAATAACGTAGACGATCAGGGGATATCCGCAAATCAAAGGGAAAATTTAGGTGATTTAGACAGAGTACCAGACATTGTTAAATGCATTAGAGAATTCTCAGGTAACCCAACAGAATTCAGTTCATGGAAAAAGGGTATAGATCGCATACTTTCAGCATACGCAGCAGAAGTTGATTCGCCAAAATATTTTGGGATTTTGCACACCATAAGAAATAAGATCACAGGTGAGGCCGATACGGCTCTTGAATCATACAATGTCCCTCTAAACTGGAATGGCATTTCCAAATGCTTAACACTACATTATGCAGATAAGAGAGATCTAAGAACACTAGAGTACCAAATGACAATGTTGATACAAGGTCAAAATCAATCAGCAGAAAAATTCTATCAAACAGTCTACAAACATCTTTCATTGATTTTAAACAAGGTAGGATGTATGGAGTTAAGCAGAGAATCCGAAACACTCAGGACAAAAGTATATCGTGACAAAGCACTAGATACATTTATGCGAGGTCTAAAGGGTGACCTACCTCGACTCCTTGGTATAAAAGAACCGGTAGATCTGCCTTCCGCCCTACATTTTTGTCTCAAATTAGAAAACCAAAACTATCGTACTAATATCGCAATGAACAAACATCAACCGACTGCCTTTAGAAGCACAGATAAGCCCATTCCAGCACCCCGTACAATACATCCTCCCAATAGAGCAGGCTATAATCAAACTATCAGGACACCACCTTTCAATTTCAGACCACAGCTCCCAGTTCGTACTCCTTGGCCGAACACTACGCAGTATAACCAACAAGCTTATCATACAGGACCGACTCCTCATTATCCGACTCAGCATGTATTTGCTCCTCCTCGCCCATTGGCACCAAAGCCTCAGCCTCGTCCTGAACCAATTGACGTAGACCCTTCCATACGCACCAGAATGGTGAACTATATGAATAGACCTAACTTCCAGCCCCAATGAATGAACCTGACAAAAGACAGCGAAACCTCAACATTCAGACGACTGAAGAAGGATTGTTCGAAATGGATCCCACTGACAATTACCCGACCATGCAAGAATACGAACAAACAATCTCACAATACGACGAACAAACAGATACTGAACAAACTTTAGTAGAATATAGTGAAGACAGAGCACACAGACTACAACCAACCCGAATTTTCAGACATAAATTTTTTAGAATGAAAAGCTCCTCTCTTCCTTATATTGAATGTAAGATGAGGAGCGGGAAAATTTTAAAAATATTAATAGATACAGGATCAAATAGAAACTACATCCAACCTAAAGTTATAGACAATGCTATTCCAAACAAAAAACCCTTCGAAGCTATTACAGTCGGCGGGAATATTAAAATCACACACCACAAATTCGCTAACCTTTTTAATAGATCAGACATTAAAGAAAAAATTGTTCCTGTTACCCACTTTGAAAACTTTTGACGCTATATTAGGCAACGACAGCCTAAGCCTGTTATCCAAAGCAGCAAAAATCTATTGATTATAAAAAATAATATCTGCATACCCATTAAAGAAAAGAGACTTGAAGCAGTCAACACCGTTATACCTAGAATAGACCATATGACCAACGAACAAAAACAGAAAATAAAACAATTAGTCCGATTGTATCCAAATTTATTTGCTAAGCCTGACGAAAAGCTAACCTATACAACAAACGTCAGAGCCGAAATAAGAACCAGTACCGACTCCCCGGTATACTCCAGGTTCTATCAATTTCCGATGTCATTAAAAGACGAGGTAAACAAGCAAATTAAAGAGCTTTTGAATGATGGAATAATCCGACCATCCTGATCCCCATGCAATTCACCCCTTTGGATTGTACCAAAATAAAATGGACCATGGTTATAGATTACAGAAAGTTGAATAAAGTAACCATTGCCAAATATCCAATTCCCGAAATAAACGAAGTCCTAGCTCAGTTAGGCAATAACAAAATATTCTCAGTCCTAGACCTAAAAAGCGGCTTTCACCAAATACCATTAAAAAAAATCAGACATTGAAAAAACAGCATTCGCCGTTAATAACGGAAAATATGAGTTTACACGACTCCCTTTCGGCCTCAAAAACGCACCTTCTATTTTCCAAAGAGCGCTAGATGATATACTTCGTGAGCATATCGGTAGGATATGTTTCATATACATTGATGACATTATCATATTTAGTAAAGATAACGAAACACATGCTAAGAATCTCAGCACCATCTTTCGAACTCTCTAGCTAATATGAAATGCCAGTTAGACAAATGTGAGTTCTTCAAAGACAAAGTAGAGTTTCTCGTTTTTATAATTTCGGATAAAGGCGTTAAGACCAACCCTGATAAAATAGCAACCATAGCCAAGTATCCCCTTCCAAAAACACTTAAAGACTTGCGATCATTTATTGGACTATCTAGTTATTACAGACGGTTCATAAAAAATTTCGCTATGTTAGCAAAGCCACTTAGCTCTCTTTTAAGAGGGGAAGATGGACGAGTGTCCAAAAATCTGTCTTCAAAAAAATTTATTAATCTTAACCAAGTAGCCATAGATTCCTTCAAGAAAATTAAAAACGCTCTAGTGTCCAACGAAGTCATCCTACAATACCCAGACTTTGACAATTAACAACAGACGCATCCAACTACGCGATCGGAGCAGTTTTATCTCAGAACAAACGACCCATATGCTTTCTCTCAAGAACATTATCAAAACCAGAAGAAAACTATGCCACTAACGAAAAAGAAATGTTAGCAATTATTTGGGCATTAAAAGTTCTTAAAAATTACCTGTATGGTAAAGCAAAAGTAAAAATTTTCACAGACCATCAACCACTTACACACTCACTTAGCAGCTGGAACGGTAACGCTCGAATCAAAAGATGGAAATCGTACCTAGAGGAATTCGACTATGAACTTCTTTACAAACCAGGCAGGGATAATACGGTAGCGGACGCACTTTCAAGAATACCCATGGTAAACCACGTCAGTTCAATAGCATCCACCCAACATAGTGCAGAAACCTCAAGCCACAACCTGATACCCTGTATCGAAGTTCCGATCAATGCATTTAAGAATCAATTATTCATAAACAAATCCGATACAACCGATTATAAGTTTCAAATCCCTTTCCCAACATTCCACAGACAGTTGATAACTAAACAAGAGTTCACAGAAAAAACCCTAATAGAAATACTAAAAAATTACCTAAACCCTTCCGTGATCAACGGAATAATAACCTCCGAAGAAATCATGAACCAAATTCAACAGATATTTCCCAAGCACTTTAGAAACATAAAAATAAGATTCACGCAGACACAAGTAAAGGACTTGACTAACGAAACAGAACAGGACGAACATATTCTTAAAATTCACAATAGAGCTCACCGTAACGCACTAGAAAATAAAAAACAATTGTCAGAAACACATTACTTTCCCAAGATGAAACAAAAAATAATAGCATTAGTCAAACAATGCCAAATTTGTAAAGAAGAAAAATACGATAGACACCCAACTAATCCTAAAATACAAGAAACACCCATACCCCTCTATCCTGGACACATAATCCATATCGACATTTATACGACGGAAAAGAACCTTGTTTTGACAGCAGTAGATAAATTTTCAAAACTAGCCCAGGGACGAATTATCAAATCTAGAGCTATAGAAGACATAAAACAACCACTACACGACATCTTATTTTATTATGGGGTCCCGAAATTCGTAGTTATTGATAACGAGAAATCCCTAAACTCAGCGTCCATTCATGATGAGGGACCAATTGGGGATCGAAATTTACAAGACACCACCCTACAAAAGCGCTGTTAATGGACAGGTGGAGCGGTTTCATTCTACACTTTCAGACATCATAAGATGTAATAAAAGAAAACAAGAACACAGAACATTTAAAGAATTAATTGACAAAGCAATCTACGACTACAACTACACCATTCACTAATAAACAACCATTAGATTTGTTTTTTGGCAGAAATTTAACAACGAACCCAGAACAATACGAAAAATCAAGACAGGACAACATTGACCGAATTAAACAAAAACAAACTACAGACTTACAGAATCATAATAAATGAAGTAAGCAAGTCGTCCCTGCCGACTTGGAGTATACCCTGTACCAATAAGAGATATTTTATAAACTCAAACTCCTTCGAAATTCCCATTAATTGAATATAAATTATTCTATAAAATTCTCCTAGCAAGCCGAATCACCAAATTCATGCTTTCTCGCTCTTTACTAACAGTGAACGAAACTAATGCGTCATTCGGTACAAAACCACATGCGCATGCCATCTCGCTCACACATTTCATCTGCTGCTGCACATAGAACTCTAGTTATAGCACACTAGACGGATCTCCAAAAAAAATTTGGTTGCTCTATCTTTTATAGTCTCCAAGATCTCGATGTTCATACAGACAGACAGACGGACAGACAGACGGACAAGTCTCTATCGACTTCGCTATTGATACTGATCAAGAATATATATACTTTATAGGATCGGAAAATTTTCCTTCTGCCTGTTACATACATTTTAGCGACTTTAATATACCCTTTTACCCTATGGGTACAGGGTATAAAAACGAAAACAATTACGCACATACAAGCCAGGGAAAGAAATATATGTCAAAATTAATAATAGATTAGGAACTAAATTGTCGCCAATGTACAGAAAAGAAATAGTCAAAGAAGATATAAACACAACTTTACTAACAACAACTGGAAAAACGATACACAAGAGCAATATAAAAAATCTATAAATCTTACAGGACACTAATAGATAATAACGACCAACAGATAATCATTAATAAACAACTGGAAGGCAGAATCAATAAATTAACAAAAATTTCAAACGATCTAACCAATAGCATAAAAAAAGATTCACTTGTAGGGGATGAGCTAGCTGTCAGTTTTCAAAAGCAAATAAGGTTAATAAAAGAAGAAATAATAAATATTAAATATACCATACAGTGGGCCAAATTAAATTTAATAAATACCTTTTTACTAGGAAAAAAAGAAATTCAAATTATCAGTAACAAGTTTCAAGAAAGTAACATGCCACCATTAAATATAGAAGAAATGTTAGAATTCGCAGATGTCTCCATTTTGCATAATGGAAGAACACTTTTGTACATTGTAAAAATTCCTAATCGAGATGAAATAGACTGCAAAAATTCAATCATCAAACCTGTAATAAAGAACAATAGTATCATCAATCTCAAATATAAAGAAATATTTCAATGTAAAGAAGAACTCTACGGAATATCAAATAATTGTAAAAATTACAACAATATAAAAATTTGCGATAAGACAAAAAATGTTAATTTAACTAAAGATAGTTGTATCCATAAGATAATCCGGGGAGAACAAGCACTGTTCGACCACGTCCCAGAAGTAGAAGAAATCGACGATGGACTAATCCTGTTAAGCGACTTTAATGGAACCGTCGAATGGCAGAAGGAGGCAAAGAAACTAAGAGGCACATACCTGTTAAAATTCTGGAATGAAACCATAACTATCAATCAGAAGACATTCAGCAATATAGAGATTTCGGTAATGCAACCTGGAAGCCCCATAATACAGATTACACCAATGGAGATCGAATGCATCAGAATTCTCTCATTGAAAGCACTCGAAGAATTACATGTCAACAACATCAAAGTCATGCAAAAGATCCAAGTGCATTCAACAACCAATAGAATAGCACTTGTCTCCCTATTCATTACCGCCATCCTCATCAGTTTCCTACTGCATCGTACAACTCGCCCAAAATAGATGGGCTCTAAAAACGATCCAACGCTGACCAATATGAAAAAGATCGAAAGCCGAAACATCCCATTTGATGATATACCATTCTTTTAACAAATCACTTGAGGACAAGTGTAAACTAGAGGAGGAGGAGTTAGCAACGAATAAATTCTCATGACCAAGAAGTCACGTTGCGCTGACCGATGTCAGTTGCACCAAAGTGCTGACCTGACGTCTGCATTACTTCCTGCTCGCGCCAACTAAAAGTTGCCGAATTCGACATTCACCCGTTATCCAACAGGCCATCGATCTACAGAGACGACACCGCCGACGTCGCTGCCGCTAAGCCAGAGCTTGTTAGGGATAGATTTGGTTTAAGTAAAATCAGTTGCACATTAATTTCGAATAAATCAACACGTTCGTAAAATCCAAAGATAAAATAAATATCTTCTTTTTTATTTGATTTAAATATCAAATATTTAACTTATATAAGCCGCGCCAGCGCACTATGGAACACTTTGGAATAATAAAAAAAAAGTGCGTCTAACGGTTAGACACGATAGAAGTAAAACCTTCTGTAAAACAAACAGAGAGAATGAGACGAAAGCAGCATTAGGAGCGGGATAATTATAGGTTCATTATAATATTGCTATAAAGGTCATATTTTATTTTCTTCATTTTATTATTATTCATCCTCAATGTTTTCAATTTCAACAAATGATACGAGTGACTTATGATAGCTAAAATATGATACAAATGCTTTGGTTTCGATGTTGTCAACATATCTTTGAAATACCGCGTCAATTGTTATTTTTGATCGTGTTGTTGATTCAGTGCGATTGTTACACATTTTTAAACTGAATGTTGTATTGAGAAAGTCAATTAAAGGAACCGCTGTGTCAATGCAAAATTTACGTTAAAATCGCCACTTAAAATCATTGGAACTTTATCGTAATCTTTTCTAAGTATCCGCGATACTTTTGGTGTATACTTTATTAAATTTTCATGAATGAATTCCGTGATGCTATTTATTGATTGATTCGGTGAAATATAAATTGCCACAATTAAAACTGTTTTTCCATTGCTCAATCTGGTTTCGCATGCACATATTTCTCCCACTTTAGAGAGCTGAACAGACAGTGATTCTAGTTGCTTTGCATTCATATCTATCTGTGGAGTTACAATACGAGCACCGTCATTTTGATTGTGGTATATTGCAACACCGCCTGCTCTCGTTTGTGGTCTTTTAAATTGAACTACAATATCAAAATTGGGAATGTCAAAAATGGTTTCATTATCCAACCAAGTCTCGGAAAGAATTAGAAAATTTGACGATGTTGCTACTTTGTCTAACTGCAGATCGTGTACATGAGCGCGCAAACTTTGGCAATTAAATGTAAATAATGACAACCCTTCCCTAGCTGTTATAAAATCACTTAATAACGTTCCAATTGTTTCAAGTCGATTGAGATGTAGCCTTTGAAATTCAGCTTGCAACTCAATTGTAGATACTGTTCCTCTTCGGCCATGATAAAATTTTCTATCATTCTTTTTTGAAAAAAAAAATATATATATATATGTATACAAAAGCGTACTTATGTATACATATGTATATGCATGCACACTTGCCGGCCGAAAATGTACATACATACATATACATATGTGTGTACGCATGCGTTTAAATTAAATTCTGCCGGCGTCGACAAGCAAAGACCAGCCGACGGTGCCCGAACTATCAATATCGTCGCCGAAACACTTCGGCTACCGAAAAGAATTGAGCAAACACAAATAAGGAACGCTATATAACTCTGTTCTATCTCATTCTCTCGCAGGCTATAAGATCTATATGTATGTCTCTTTTTAGTGTCGCTTTTTCGTTTCATCGAGTCTCAAATCACTCCCAACGATTCTAAAGAAGTTTTCACTTCAAAAAGAAAAAAGAAACCGCGCGATTTTCTTTTTTAATCAAAATGCCGGAATTGGAATTGGAAAAAAAACGCGCGACTTTAAGCACTTGGATGGGTTTTTTTTTTGTATGTTCCAGCGGGAACCGCACTCGCGTATGTGTAAACGGAAGTATGTATGTATGTATGTGTGGATATTTATAAGTATGTATACAAATGAACATATGTACATATGTACATATGTACATATGTATATGTACTGGGATAAATATATGTATTTTAGGAAGGAAAAAGTGAACAGGACAATAAAAAATCAGGACTGGAAAAACATGTACATATGTCCATACAATTCAGAGTGAAAAGTTGCTATGGAAAAAGCGGGAACTTTTCACTGCAGGTCTGTATGTGTGTATTTGGAATTGAATTTAATGGAAATAAGAAATTTGTCTACTTATCAGAATCTCCACCAGTGCAAATGCTGGGGCGAGCGGAACGAAGAATATCTGGCTCAAAGGACCAATGATTGTGGGAGGATGGAGCTTCTAATCCAATTATGTAGCTATCTCTTCAAACTGTATAGGGGCCAGTCCCTCTTATTATATCGGCCTTGGTCAGAGAAATTACGCAGGAAAAAAAGAGCGTCGCTTTTCTCTTCTATATATATGTTCACTTTTATTCACCAACTAATTATGATGTCGCGAGATGAACTGGAGATGTGTAATGCAAAATGTATATTAATGTAATAGCGAAATGTAAAAAAGCAAGAAAACTCGACTTCGCGTGATGGCGGCTTCCATCAAACTTGCCCGTCACGCCAGTGTAACCGTTCGACACCTGGCCAAAAATCTTCCCCGCCGCTGCTCCTGGTCACCGTCGGCGTGAACACAAGAAATTTGTTATTTTAATAAATAATTGTGTTCGTTTCGTCTTTGAAATTGTCTTTTGCAAGGTTATATATGTATGTGTGAAGTCGCAAAGTCTCACGTATATCTGTGTTTGTCTGTATGGATGTATCTATGTATGTATCGCCTTTATTCACAAGTATTTTATCATAAATGTAAATATTCAACCAGTACTCATCGTTGGACAGTTCAAATGGAGGAACTCATGAACTTCAGCCATCTCTCAAGATGTCGAAGTAAAGTTTGGGACACCTTTTCTCGAATAGTGGATGAAACCGGCTTAGAAAACCCTGACGTAGTGGTGTGTAATACATGCAAAAATGTGTATAAATTCGAAAAAGCACATCGAGTTTAGTAAAGCACAAATGCTACGTAATGACAAATAGTCGTGATCGCAACCATCGTGAAGTTGTTGTAGATGCTGAATCAAAAAATTTGTGCATTAAGCTAGCAACTGAATGGACAGTAAAGAATGGGCGATCCTTTAATATTATTGCGGACTCAGGACTAAATGAAGTAAGCAAGTCGTCCCTGCCGACTTGGAGTATACCCTGTACCAATAAGAGATATTTCATAAACTCAAACTCCATCCGAATCCCCATTAATTGAATTTAAATTATTTTATAAAATTCTCCTAGCAGGCCGAAACATCAAATGTTGTTTTCTCGCTCACTCATATCAGTGAACGAAACTAATGCATCATTCGGAACAAAGCAACATGCGCATGCTATCTCGCTCACACATTTCAGCTGCTGCTGCCCATAGAATTTCAGTACAAAACATATAGGCATATATCTCCGATATTTATTGACCGATTTCAGTTAAATTCGGTCAGATGGTACATATTGGCTATATAATTGAGTCTGCCTGTAGTTTAATACAACTCCAGTTATAGTTTTTTCTAATTTGCGGTGGCGGAAGTAGGCGTGGCAAAAATTTGAAACAAACTTCATCTGCGTATACACTAGACGGATGTTGACACCAAGTTTGGTTACTCTAGCTCTTATAGTCTCTAAGTTCTAGGTGGTCATACAGACGGACGGACAGACGGACATGGCTATATCGAATCGGCTGTTGATGCTGATCAAGAATATATATACTTTATGGGGTCGGAAAATTTTCCTTCTGCCTTTTACATACATTTTGGCGACTTTAATATACCCTTGAACCCTATGGGTACAGGGTATAAAAAGAACTATTATTTATTGTATGGACAACTAAATATTTCAGACCATACCTTTTTTGTAGACGCTTTGAGATACTAAGTGATCATAAGGCCCTGGTTTGATTAGACAACATCAAAGAGCTCAACATGAAATTACAGCTATGGAAAATCAGATTAAATGAATTTGATTACAAAATCAAATACCTGCCAGGAAAAGAAAACCATGAAAAAACTTGACGATAACTTTTTAGGAGACGAAATAAATAGCTCCAGAGCAACGATTCACAGTGGTCAAGACAAGCAAAATGCAATAACCATTTCTGAAAAACCTTTGAATTATTTTAACCACCAAATAGAATTCATCAAGAGTGATGAAGACAATGTCGATATCACTTACTTTTTTCACAAAACAAGAATCGAAATATCCTATAAAGAAATGACTAACTCTTCCGCGAAAGAATTTATTAAAAAATTATTCAAAAAAAAAAACGCAATATAATTCCACAATGATGCAGATTCCTTAAAATAATAAGCCCAGATATTAGAACAAAAACTTCGAGATGCACACACAATTTAAAAGACATTCCCACTTATGCAGTTATTACCAAAACTAATAATTCGTTCATAGAAAATACTATTACCCGGATTACCAAAAATTAATTCAAACCTTCATTAACGAATGCAACATTTGTAACTTATCCAAGTCAGAGAAAAAAAAATACTAAACTAGCTTTCGAAACCATTCCAGAAATATTTAACGCCGGAAAAAAATATGTAATGGACTTTTATTTAATTGACAATCAACAATTTCTATTATGCATTGAAATATGTATGTATGTACATATGTATACTCAAAATTTGCTTCCCTAGTTGAAATCCAAAGTCGTGATTGGCTAGAAGCAAAAAGAGCAATCAGCAAAATCTTTAACGATATGGGAAAACTTCTAAAAATTAATGCAGACAAAGATTCAGCATTTAGGTACATATGTATGTATGTATGTACATGCATACATATGTATGTATGTATATGCGTAGCACTCCGAAGTTGGTTGAAATCTTAAAACGTTAAAACTAGTATAACAACAAGTAAATATCAAAGAAGCAAACTTCGGCCGTGCCGAAGTTTGTATACCCATGCAGATTAATTAAATACTTTCTCCGTCATATCGGATTCAAGATATTTTAAAAATTGAAAATATAAAATTTTAAAAAATTTTAGAGTTCGATCGGTGACACCAAAGAGATCAGACGTGTTTTCGGAAAGTTAAAGATAATCCCACCTTGCTTTGTTTACCGCGATTTCGCGTAAATCCGTTATTCCGCTAATTGTAGGCACTGGCTTGCCGGTGCCGGTAATGAGTGCAGCGACAAAAGCACAAAAGAAACATTAGAAAAACAACCGTTGCTTGCCCAAGTGGGCAATAAAAATTTCTCCTCGTCTTGTGTTATTACACATTAGAGGGGAGAAATAAAACAAAAAGGAAAAAAAACATTGACATTGATTTTTGTATTGTTTTTTTTTTTTTGTTCTTTTTGTTGTTTCTCACTATTAATTGCAAAAAAAACAATACAACAAAGACACTAAACATGAAGCCTACTGCATCTACTCCCTCTGAATCTAGCAATAGATTTGCTGTTGAGAATATGAGGCAGTTCGCTGGTGCAACTCCAGCCGAAATTCGTGCGCAAATAATGAGGGATTTGGCACTACAGCTTACCGACCCAGCAGATATTGAAACTACTCACTTAAACTACAACACACCAGCTGTAAGAACTACGACAACCTGTACAGTAACAACATCAATGTCACAGCAAATTGTGACATCCCCCAATATTACCACTTTTTGCTCCCCACGTATAATCCTTAGTACAAAGAAAAATGCACCCACCGAACCGCCACAGCCGGAGCTGGGAGTTAATTCAAATGGAGCTGAGACATCTCTTCATACACCAAACTCAATAAATATAAATGACGGATCCAGCATTGTAGCAGACAGAATTAAAATGTCTCAGTCTAGAAACTATAAGCGAAAATTAGCCAACAACAAAACGCCTAATGTTGAACGTAAGCGTCCTAGTAATGTCTCGACTATAGCGAAAGTAGGAAACAAAAGTTCAAGCTACACTAACATAAATCGATTTGACTTACTTGCCAATGATGATATGGATATAGATGATATATCCTCAAGATCTGACTAGAACCTCGATTTCGAAGACAACAACGAAGCAGTTTATCCACTAAACGATAATGTGCCAAGCACACCTGCTGCTGCGCGTGCAGCATACCAACAAGAAAACTGCAAGTAAAAAACCTCCACCTATCGTAGTCAAAAATGTTGAAAATAGATATGACAAAAATCGAATTTAGATCTAACATGGGTAACACCATACGTATATTCGCATATGATGCCAACTCTCATAGAGCAATCACTAGTAAACTGAGCACATATAAAATTCAGTACTATAACTACCAGTTACAGGAAGACAAGCCCTTTAGATTCGTTATTAGAGGACTACATCACTCAACACTAAACAAGGATATTATTTCCTGCTTGGAAAATCAAAAGCATAAGGTGTTACATATATTTAACCCAAAAAATAAAAACACACAGAACCCATTAAACATGTTTTTTGTAAGTATTGCTATTGCTCCTAATAACAAGGAAGTTTTTGACATATCCGTTGGAATATCCCTATTCAACAATCAAAGTATAACATTCGGTCACACTAATTAGTCAATTTTGTAAGAACATTTTATGGGCACACTTAGGTGCTTCTTCCTCTTTCCTGAATCCGCTCTCGGTGTGTATGGTGATGCGAAATAAAATTGAGCTAAATAAATCAACTAAAGAATAATTAATCAATCAAACAAACACTTTCGTTTTTATAGAATAATATTAACAATATTAAGAACTGAGTTTCCAATAGGTTATGGGCCCAGATTACGTGTTATTAAATAATTAAAAGTTAGTTTAAAATATTTATAATAAAAGTGATAGTGTTGTGCGTGTGTATATTACATACATATAACATATAATGGACAAACAAAAGCAAAATATAAAGCCATTTAATGGCGAAAAATATGCTGTTTGGAAATTTAGAATTAAAGCAATTCTTGCAGTGTATGATGCACTAAAAGTTATTGAAAGCGAGCCTCCCAAAGATATTGATGAAAGTTGGGTTAAAGCCGAAAGGTTTGCAAAGAGTAAAGTGATACAGCACTTAAGCTTTTCTGAATTTCGCAACAAGCGGCAATACCGCGCGTGAAATTATCAAGAATTTGGACGCCATATCATATATGATATATCTTGATTCGCTCATGCGTCGTAGTCTAGCGTCACAGCTGGCCTTACGAAAAAGGCTGCTGTCGCTTAAATTAAAAAGTGACATGCATCTAGTGAACCATTTCATAATATTTGATGAATTAATTAATGAACTTTCGGCAGCAGGTGCGAATTTAGATGAAATGGATAGGGTTTCACATTTATTACTCACTTTACCTATAACCTACGAGGGAGTTATCACCGCCATAGAAACACTTTCAGAAGAAAATCTGACCCTAGCCTTTGTAAAGAATCGCTTATTAGATCAAGAAATTAAAATTAGAAATTCCAATACGGACACTATGGTGATGCACACGGAGGCAAAGAATAATTTCAATAGCAATTTCAAAAATAATTATAATAATAATAATTATAAATTTGAAATCAATAAAAATAATACAAAATACAATAATAACCGAAAACCATACAATCAAAATACAAAAGTCAGTAATATGAAATGTCACCACTGCGGAAAACTAGGGCACATTAAAAGAGATTGTTATGGATATAAAAAACAAATGAATAATGAAAAGAATAAAGAAAATAATACACAAGCTCACATCGCCACAACCCAGAGTGGATTCGCATTTATGTTAAAAAGTGCAAGTTTAAATATTATTTCTAACGCGGATGTAAACTTTATCCTGGACTCGGGTGCTTCGGACCATATAATCAACGACGTTGACTTGTTCATCGATTATGTGGATCTATCAACCCCGATAAGGATCGCTATTGCAAAGCAAGATGAATACATATACGCAACGAAACGTGGTATTGTACGACTTGAAAACGGAAATAAAATAACACTAGAAGACGTGTTGTACTGTGGAGAGGTCACGGAAAATCTAATTTCGGTGAAAAGGCTGCAAGAAGCTGGCATAACCATTGTGTTTGACAAAAGTGGAGTGAAATTAACTAGAAATGGTGTCACGATTGCTAAAAATTCAGGTGCGTACGATATACCTATTTTTCAATTTAAAGCCTATAAAATCAATATGAAAAATGATAACTTATATAAATTATGGCATGAGAGATTGGGTCACATAAGTAAAGGAAAGATGTTAGAAATAAAAAGAAAGAATTTATTTAATGATAATAAACTTCTAGATAATGTAAATCCTTTAGATGTTATTTGTGAAGCTTGCATTAATGGTAGACAAGCCAGATTACGTTTTGATAAATACAAAAATAAGGAACATATAGATAGAGCCCTCTTTGTCATTCACTCGGATGTTTGTGGTCCAATAACCCCGACAACTATTGATGACAAAAATTATTATGTAATTTTTGTTGATCAATTTACCCATTATTGTGTCACTTATCTAATAAAGCACAAGTCAGATGTGTTTATTATCAGTGGCGTAGCTACCGGTGTTCAGTGTGTTCCACGGAACACGGGCCCTACGGCTTTGGGGGGCCCTTCGGAGAATGAGAATGAAAAAAATATATATATACAAACATTTTTTTTTCACCGGATAACATGTCGGACTTGTGAAATTTTCTGGAAAATTTTTCATCAACAAAATTTTTTTCACGCTTCATGAACGCTCAAATTTTTTTCATTTAATTAATGACATTCTAAAAGTTTTGACGAAAATTCTATTGACATCTGATGAAAAAAGTGAAAAAAACTATTCTTCATGCAGTAGCTATACAGAAATAATAACCGCTTGTTATTTATTTCTTACGATTCCTGTCACGGTAGCGGGCGCAGAACGATCCTTTTCAAAATTAAAGTTGATAAAAAATTATTTGAAAAATACCATTGGACAAGAAAGGTTGAGCTCTTTAGCTATAATTTCTATAGAAAACCAAGTAGCAAGAGATCTTGACATTTCAAAACTCATTGATGTATTTGCAAACTTGAAAGTTCGGAGAAAGGATTTCACTAAAATTTGAAAATTGTTTTCCCTCGTCGCATTCTTGATGTAAAAAAAATAAAAATTTGAAAATAAAACAGATGTTACAGAATTAACCAAACGTTTTTTTTTTTACTGTGTAACCGGATTCAAAGAGAAGGGAGTCTTATAACAAAAAAAAATTAATTCATTATAGGGGGGCCCATTTTGTGCCCTGGAACACATCGAAATCAGAAGTAGTTACGCCCCTGTTTATTATGTTTAAAGACTTTGCGGCTAAAAGTGAAGCACATTTTAAACTTAAAGTTGTGAACCTATACATTGACAATGGTAGGGAATACTTATCTAATGATATGCGTGAGTTCTGTGTTCAAAAGGGAATCAGTTACCATTTGACGGTACCATATACTCCACAATTGAACGGAGTTTCAGAACGAATGATAAGAACAATAACCGAAAAGGCTCGTGCCATGGTGAATGGTGCAAATTTGGATAAGTCCTTTTGGGGTGAAGCAGTACTGACTGCAACATATCTAATCAATAGAATTCCCAGTAAGGCACTTGGAGATCGTTCAACAACGCCATATGAGATGTGGCATAATAGAAAGCCTGTTCTAAAATATCTTAAAATATTTGGGTCAACTGTATATGTGCAAAACAAAACCAGAAAACGAAAATTCGATGACAAATCGTTCAAAAGTATTTTCGTTGGATATGAACCAAATGGGTTCAAATTATGGGATATAGAAAATGGAAAATTCATTGTAGCCAGAGATGTAATCGTAGACGAGACAAATATGATTTACTCCAGAGCTGTAAACAGTAAAATCCTGAATGAAAGTAAGGATGGTGATCAGTTAAGACTTCTGAGTAATAATCAGGAATGTTGTTTCCCGAATGAGAGCAAGGAAAATAGTCAATTTAATTTCCCGAATGAGAGTAAGGAAAATAGTCAATTTAATTTCCCGAATGAGAGTAAGGAAAATAGTCAATTTAATTTCCCGAATGAGAGTAAGGAAAATAGTCAATTTAATTTTCTGAATGAGAGTAAGGAAAATAGTCAATTTGATTTCCCGAATGAGAGTAAGGAAAGAAAGCAAACTGATATCCTGAATGAAAGTAAGGATTTATACATTCAGAATGATAGTACGAATGATAAGGAAACTGATCAGCTAATGACTAATGAAAATAATGGTAATGATAATGAACAAGGTAGAAAAAGTGAAAGATTAAGAGCTAAGGCTCGCGTGTCCTATAATGAAGATGATGACAATCTGACTAAATATATACTAAATGCAAATACAGTTTTTAATGACATAGCAAATTCTTTTGAAGAAATTAAGCATAGATGTGATAAGGCAGAGTGGGAAAAAGCCATTAAGACAGAGTTAGATGCCCATGACATCAATAATACATGGACAATTATGAAGAAACCAGAAAATAAAAATATTGTCGACAGTAGATGGGTATTCTTAATTAAATATGACGAACTAGGAATTCCTACAGACTAGACTAGTTGCTAGAGGATTTACGCAAAAATACCAAATCGATTATGAAGAAACATTCGCTCCTGTTCCTAGGATTGCAAGTTTTCGAATTTTATTATCACTTGCAGTTCAATATAATTTAAAAGTCCATCAAATGGATGTGAAAACAGCCTTTCTAAATGGAACTTTGAATGAGGAAATATATATGCAACCTCCTAAAGGCGTATTCTGCAATGCAGGATATGTATGTAAATTAAATAAAGCAATTTATGGGCTAAGGCAAGCAGCTAGGTGTTGGTTTCAAATGTTTGAGCAAGCATTGAAAGAATGTAAATTTGTAAACTCCCCTGTAGATCGTTGCATATACGTTCTTAATAAGGGTAATATCAAGGAAAACAGATATGTGTTGTTATATGTTGATGATATTGTAATAGCTACAGAAATTATGGAAGGAATGGTTAATTTTAAAAGTTTCTTAAATAAGAAATTCAGAATGACTGATTTGAAAGAAATAAAACATTTCATAGGCCAGAGAATTGAAATGAACGAAAATAGAATATGTTTGAGTCAGACTGCATATGTTAAGAGAATTTTAAATAAATTCAATATGGGAAATTGTAAGCCAGTCAGTACTCCTTTACACAATAAATTAAACTATGAGTTGCTCAATTCGGATGAGGATTGTAAAGCACCATGTCGTAGTCTTATTGGCTGTTTAATGTACATAATGCTTTGTACACGGCCAGATCTAGCTGCAGCCGTTAACATTCTAAGTAGATATAACAGCAAAAATAATGCCGAATTATGGCAATGCTTAAAAAGAGTCCTTAGATACTTAAAGGGAACCACTGAAATGAAATTGGTCTTTAAAAAGAATACATCTATTGAAAATACATTAGTTGGGTATGTAGACTCTGATTGGGGTGGTGATGAGAATAATAGAAAAAGTACGACAGGTTTTTGTTTATAATGTTTGACTCAAATTTAATTTGCTGGAATACGAAAAAGCAAAATTCAGTAGCAGCCTCGTCTACTGAAGCCGAATATATGGCATTATTTGAAGCTGTACGAGAAGCTTTATGGTTGAAACCTCTTTTAAATAGTGTCAACATTAGGTTAGATAAGCCTATTAAGATATATGAAGACAATCAGGGATGTATAAGTATAGCAAACAATCCCTCATGTCATAAAAGAGCAAAACATATTGATATTAAATATCATTTTACTAGAGAACGAGTAGAGAATAATGAAATTTGCCTCGAGTATATTTCCACAGAAAATCAACTTGCAGATGTCTTCACCAAGCCGCTACCTACTTGCAGATTTACAGAACTACTAAACAAGCTGGGACTACAGCAAGATCCTACGACTGCGGATGCTGAATAATAATTTTTTTTTATATACATATGTATATAAATTTTAGTTTCAACCAAAGAAAGTTACAATATAAAGCTTTAAATGAATTGAGGCTGACATAATTTTTAAGTTAATTTTTGAATGTAAGCTAACATAATATTAAGTTCATGTATTTAAAGTGATCTGATGAGGTTTTTTCTGGGTTTTCCCTACATCCTTGCAGCAAATGCTGGATCACATAACACACCCCAGAATGCACACCAACCACCATAGAATAAGTTTGTACTTTGAAGAGATTTTTTTGGTTTATAAGTTTTATTAGAATACCTAATGTTATCTTTGAGGGGGGCGTGTTGGAATATCCCTATTCAACAATCAAAGTATAACATTCGGTCACACTAATTAGTCAATTTTGTAAGAACACTTTATGGGCACACTTAGGTGCTTCTTCCTCTTTCCTGAATCCGCTCTCGGTGTGTATGGTGATGCGAAATAAAATTGAGCTAAATAAATCAACTAATAATTAATCAATCAAACAAACACTTTCGTTTTTATACCCTTGCAGAGGGTATAATAAAATTGGTCAGATGTTTGTAACGCATAGAAATAATCGTTTCCGACCCCATAAAGTATATATATTCTTGATCAGCATCGAAAGCCGAGTCGATATGACCATGTCCGTCTGTCCGTCTGTCTGTTTCTACATACTAAATCGATCTTAAATTTTGAGCTACGTGAATAAAAGTCATATCATTCTGTCCGTTGATGTTGCAAGCAAATTAAGTTCAAAGATTGGTCGGATCGGACAACTATAAGTTATAGAAAAATAGGAAAGATCAGAGGTACCTCGGTCAAAATGTGAGTTGTTCAAAACAGTTCTTGTGAGAAAAACTTTTTTGTTTTTTAAGATATCTCAACCAAATTTGGTGAACAGATGAGAATTATACTTTTACATCATACCAGAATCAGATCGGATAATAAACACCGACATAAATCAATAAAATCAATGAATCAACCCCCATCAGCATCAGTATGTATGCATATGCAGCCAATTAAATACGTTTATATTTGCTTTTATATATGTATGCGTACACAAACAACATACATGGAAACATACAAACATACATACATACATATATGCGAACACGTGCTTGAAAAAACTACAAGCTGAGTGCGAAACAGAAAGAGACAAAAAACTATTTGTATTGTGTTGTTGTTTTCTAGAATTCGTCAGAAACTTTAGAGAGCGAGAAGCTGGACGCTTGCAATGTATACCGAAATAGCGAGGGAGTGAATTATAAGTTTGATAGCGCAATAGGTAGAGATCGGTTCTAGAAATGACGTGTGCGGAGGTTCAAATCCGGCCGTTAGCAAAGTCGAATATTTTCTTACTGTTTGTTTTTTTGGTTCAAATTTTTTTTTAATTTTATATTTCCAATTTTTAAAATATCTTGAATCCGATATGACGGAGAAAGTAATCAATTAATCTGCAAGGGTATACAAACTTCGGCACGGCCGAAGTTAGCTTCTTTGATATTTATTATAGAATAATATTAACAACATTAAGAACTGAGTTTCCAATAATATCAACCATTTGCCGGGAGAGGGTTAAAATTGAACATATGAGAAAACGTTCAGAAGTGACTCATTATTCGAAATGCCAAGATTATGGGCATACAGCTGGTAAATATGGGATGAATTTTAGATTTATGAAATGTGGAAGCGACAAACATAGAACAAAAGATTGTGAGTTACCTGACGATGCTCCTGCAACTTGTGCACATTGCTCAGGAAATCACCCACATTGCTCAGGAAATCACCCTGTCCTTGGTATCAGGAGTATCTCAAAATAAGCGGTGCAAACAAGAAGAACACCTCGTTAAGAAAGGCTCCAATTTTCGTTAATGCTACATCCGCCGAAGATATGACGTTGTGGCCCTGTGGACCATGAGCATGCACCATGTATTCTTTTTTTGAGAAAACGTTAGTTTTATCTTCGACCATATACATTCGCGATTTGCAGCCGGCTACATGACACGTATATGTGTTAATGTAAATTTGTTGCTCACTTAGAGTAAACAACAACAAAGAACAACCCGCACGGCTTTCTTCTCTGAGCTCGAATTGTATATTTGCGTAGTCCATAATGCCTCACACAGCTCAAACAATTGAATCGAAATGTTTCCAAACGCTATGAATACTGAAAATATCAGTCCTAGGCAACACACTTTTGGCACGCGCGAAAAAAAGACTATTCCACGAAACAGACTCACGCAAGTTCTGTACTCAACTAACATGCGTTGCAAATTTCTGCTTTGTGCTAGCTTCCGAAACACACTCGGTGTCAGCGATAATACGCTGTGGCCCGCTATTCTTTAAGCGACAAAATGCAGATGACCAGTCACAGCTCCATTAGAAGCTGATGCAACATTACTGCCGAAATACAGAACCGATCAATCCAACTGTCGCCAGTCCATATAAATCAAATACGCGCTTTACGCGCAGACATATAATATTATTATATTATACTTATTAGGAATGCAGATTGTTCATTTATTGTATGTACATACATACATATGTACACAATTTCGCGGAGATATGTCGGCGGAGATATGTCGTTACCCCAAAACAACAAAAAGTCCTGCTGAATGCTATTCCTAATGTGGCGCGGTTTTCAGATGTTGTAAGAGGCCCAAGTCCTCCATTGCAACAAACACAACCTTCACATCAACCTTTCTCTGCACAACCACAAACACAGCTGGGCGAGAACAGTGAGTTACTGGCAGCAATTAAAGAAATGAGCAAAGCGATCACCAATCTGGCGGAAATGCAATGCCAGCTTCTTGCTACGCAAACGCAGATTGTAAATCTGCTCAATTCTCTCATTTTAAAATGACCTTTCTAAAAATTTTAATATGGAATGTCAACGGCTTTCCAAGCCAAAAGCTTCAGAGCTTAAACTTTATGCTCATAGTAAAAACATTGACGTAATCCTTCTTAGCGACACTCGACTAGCAAATAATGATCCTCCAAAACTGTTTGGTTATAACGCATATCCAGCAGACTTAAGTTACCAACGATATGCAAAAGGTGGTGTGGCAGTGTTAATATGAAAGGTTCTTGCTTATTTTCCTCAGATGGCCATCAGCAACAACAGATATCAACTTTGCGTAGTACGCATTAGCACTGACAAAGGGAAGTTAGATCTAGGAGCAGTGTACTGTCGGCCGAATCAACGAATGGAAGTAGACGATTTTAGAAATATGCTCAACACGGCAGGTAATAAATTTCTGGTTGGAGGAGACTGGAGCGCCAGACATTGACTGTGGGGATATTCCACTATAAATACCCGAGGCAACAAGCTTGCCAGATACTTGGCATCCTGCAGTACAAAGGTTCTTGGCACTGGCTCCCCAACTAGATACCCCTATGGTAGTAGGGGAAGGCCATCTTGCATTGATTTTGCGCTCTATAATGGGATTCCGGATGATATGTTGATAATAAATGACACCTGGGATCTTCATAGCGATTACCTTGCACTCATCATAGCCATGAATACTAAGGGAATAAACTCGATATCCGAACCAGGTCTTCTGAGCAGGAAAGTCAATATAAAAAAATTCCAGCAGAAACTTAATGAAAGTATTCATCTCAACATTGAACTAAAAATTGGCAAAGATATTGATACCGCGGTTGATCTCCTTACTATGAAACTCCAAAATGCGGCAGCTCAGCCGGATATTAATAGTCAAAATAATAACCACAGATTGTCTACTTCGTACACGCTAAATAGAGAATTAGAAGAGTTGATTATGCCGAAAAGAAGACTACGTCGACGATATATTAACACAAATCAACCAGGCGACAAGGCATCATGGCAAGAAACGAGTAAGAGGATTAAGGACGCGTTACAACAATTAATGGACGATACTGACGATTCTGGGTATTCTCTATGGAAGGCTACGAGATCTTTAAAGCGGCAGCCGTTGAGAATAGTACCCATTAGGCACCCACTTTGACGTTTTTGTAGATCAGATAATGAACAAGCATCAGTCTTTGCTGACCATTTGGAAAATCGTTTTAAGCCTTTCCAGATTGCTGACCCAGAAGTAGTTGAGGAAACTCTTAATGAAGTAGAGACACCTTTGCAAATGAGTCTTCCAATAAATCCCACCCGATTGGAAGAGGTCATAAGGGTAATTAAGGATTTACCAAATCACAAATCTCCCGGCCATGACAGGATCTGCCATTATACTCTGAAAGCTTTGCCCAAGCGTGCACTGGTTTTTATTGTTTTAATATTTAACGCAATTTTAAGACTGCAGCATTTTCCAACACAGTGGAAACTGGCTCGGGTTATCATGATGCACAAGCCAGGAAAGCTGGAAGATGATCCAGACTCATACCGCCCAATTTGTTTGCTACCATGTGACTCAAAAGTATGGGAAAAGTAATGGTGACTCGAATTTCTGGACTTCCAAACATGCAACTCATCCCAAATCACCAGTTTGGATTTAGAAAGGGACATGGGCACTGTCGAACAAGTGCACCGAGTTGTAAATCATATTCTGACGGCGTTTGATAAAAAAAGTATTGCAATGGAGTTTTCGTAGATGTAAAGCAAGCTTTCGATAGAGTCTGGCATGTTGGCCTTCTTGCAAAACTGAAGAGAAAGCTGCCTGCTCCTTTCTACCTCATTCTTCGCTGCTACTTGGAACACAGAAAATTTCAAGTTAAAGTAAGATCTATAGTCTCCAGTGTTCATGATGTGGCTGCGGGCGTGTCTCAAGGAAGTGATCCTATAGTATTCTGCTGCTGATGGAGTGCAAGAATATCTCCATCTGCTTGAGAGCTGGGCTCTGCTTGAGAGCTGGGCTGGCAGATGGAATATAATACTAAATGAGGCCAAATGTTTAAATATATGCTTCACATTGAGAAGAACGCATCCTCCCCGTGTATGGCTTAACGGCAAGGTGCTACAAACAGAAGCAAAGGCAAAATACCTGGGAGTAGTCCTAGACAAACGCCTTACTTTTAAAGATCACATCATAGCCTCTCTAAAAACGTACAGAATCAAATGGTCGAAACTAAACTGGCTGACATGGCAAAAGCAAATTGCCACTAAGATGCAAACGGGCAATATACAATGCCATAATTGCTCCTACTTGTAGATATGGAGTCCAAATCTGGGGGATGGCCGCAGACTCCAATAAAAAAAGGTACAAACTTTTCAAAACAAAGCTCTACGGCAGATGACAGGGTGCCCATGGTTTATCCAAAGCGCCTCACTACACCATGATCTTGATGTGGAAGCGGTAGAAGATCAAATAAATCGCCATACCAGCAGGTACAATGACAGGCTGCAGACACATGCAAACCGGCTGACGAGACCCCTTGCGAGCCAAAGGACCATCCACAGGCTAAAGAGAAGGCAATATCTTACAATGCTACGCCAAGTTGCTGACTGATTTGTATAACTAAATAAATATAAAACATACAACCACTAAAAATATAGATTTATGTAAATAAAATTAAAAATTCACTGTTAGTAGTAACTGTTTGGCGTATTAAATTATGTTAAGTTAAAAGCTTTGTTAAGATCACGTGTGAATCGATTCCCTTGCTAAAATAAATAATAATAAAAAAAATTAAAAAAAAATTTGAAGCAAAAAAAAAAAAAGTCAAAAAGTTCGAGTTCAAAATGTGTGTTGTTCAAAACAGTTCTTGTGAGAAAAACTTTTTGTTTATTGAGATATCTCAACCTCTGCAAGGGTATAATGAAGTAAGCAAGTCGTCCCTGCCGACTTGGACTATACCCTGTACCAATAAGAGATATTTTATAAACTCAAACTCCTTCCAAATCCCCATTAATTGAATAAAAATTTCCTTTATAAAATTCTCCTAGCAAGCCGAATCACCAAATTCATGCTATCTCGCTCACACATTTTAGCCGCTGCTGCCCATGGGATTTCAGTGCACAACATATGTATATATGTATATCTTCGGCCAGACGGAACATATTGCCTATATAATTGAGTTTGCCAAAAATATACTGTAGCTTTAATACAACTCTAGTTATAGTTTTTTTTCTAATTTGCGCGGGAGAAAGTGGGTGTGTCAAAAACTTGAAACAAACTTGATCTGCGTATGGACTAGACGGATGTTGACACATAGTTTGGTTACTCTAGCTCTTATGGTCTCTGAGATCTAGGTGTTCGTACATACAGACATGGCTATATCGACTCGGCTGTTGATGCTGATCAAGAGTATATATACTTTATGGAAAATTTTCCTTCTGCCTGTTACATACATTTTAGCGACTTTAATATACCCTTTACCCTATGGTGTCCAAATTTAAACGCTGGAATCTTAATAAAAGATATTGCTTATGAATAGAGTGTGTAAAAAATGCAATTTAATATATTTATATTTTTATATTTATTTAATTATATAACCTAATTTTTCTTTATTCCTACGCCCGTATCGGGAATGGCACCCGCATCGGGGATGTCACCCATGTTGTGTTGCTTGGCAGCAGCAGCCGGACAGTTGCCCACTTTACGGTCTTTGGCCTTTTGCCTTAAGGCCGACCGCGCCGACTGCTGCTTCCTTACAGTCCTCATTGGACCTACCCCCTTGGCCATTTTAACTCTTGGTACCACCTCTTCGTCAGCGAGGGGATTGGCGGTGACCACATTTTCACCCGTCCCAATACAGAAGTTTAATGTCTGGAATAAAAATTTAGAAAAAAAAATATTTGTATAAATATTTGTATATATAAAAAATAATATAAATGAATGAAAAACTACTTACAGATTTTGACATATTGTAAAAGTTATATGTCGTTATTTTTATATGTGATTGTGTCGCCGTCGCAAGTATAATTGATTGTGGCATCTTCACCAACGGAATAGTATAGGTTGCCATATAATAATTTTGCTTTGAAAAATACATTTCGCGGGAAACCAGGGATAACTTGCCTCTTAGATTGCTTATAAATGGCATCTGGTCATTGAACAACTTTTGACAATATAAAAATTGAATTTTCTCAAAATCCCTATTATAGTTTTCACTGAAATTTTCATGGGAGTATAGAAAATTATGCTTAATCTAATGAACTACCGTGCATTGCTTGACAATTCAAAAAAGTTAGCGACGGTTTTTTTCCATCCCTTGCAGCATGTTTATATAAGTCGATAGCTGACCGCCATTGATTTCGATTCTTTGACATATTTATCAAGAAATATTAAAAATGAATTTTCTCAAAATCCCTATTATAGATTTTGCTGAAATTTTCATGGGAGATGTAGAAAATTATGCTTAATCTAATGAACTACCGTGCATTGCTTGACAATTCAAAAAAGTTAGCGACGGTTTTTTTCCATCCCTTGCAGCATGTTTATATAAGTCGATAGCTGACCGCCATTGATTTCGATTCTTTGACATATTTATCAAGAAATATTAAAAATGAATTTTCTCAAAATCCCTATTATAGATTTTGCTGAAATTTTCATGGGAGATGTAGAAAATTATGCTTAATCTAATGAACTACCGTGCATTGCTTGACAATTCAAAAAAGTTAGCGACGGTTTTTTTCCATCCCTTGCAGCATGTTTATATAAGTCGATAGCTGACCGCCATTGATTTCGATTCTTTGACATATTTATCAAGAAATATTAAAAATGAATTTTCTCAAAATCCCTATTATAGATTTTGCTGAAATTTTCATGGGAGATGTAGAAAATTATGCTTAATCTAATGAACTACCGTGCATTGCTTGACAATTCAAAAAAGTTAGCGACGGTTTTTTTCCATCCCTTGCAGCATGTTTATATAAGTCGATAGCTGACCGCCATTGATTTCGATTCTTTGACATATTTATCAAGAAATATTAAAATTGAAATTTCTCGAAATCCCTATTATAGATTTCGCTGAAATTTTCATGGGAGATGTAGAAAATTATGCTTAATCTAATGAACTACCGTGCATTGCTTGACAATTTAAAAAAAGTTAGCGACGGTTTTTTTCATCCCTTGCAGCATGTTTATATAAGTCGATAGCTGACCGCCATTGATTTCGATTCTTTGACATATTTATCAAGAAATATTAAAATTGAAATTTCTCGAAATCCCTATTATAGATTTCGCTGAAATTTTCATGGGAGATGTAGAAAATTATGCTTAATCTAATGAACTACCGTGCATTGCTTGACAATTTAAAAAAAGTTAGCGACGGTTTTTTCCATCCCTTGCAGCATGTTTATATAAGTCGATAGCTGACCGCCATTGATTTCGATTCTTTGACATATTTATCAAGAAATATTAAAATTGAAATTTCTCGAAATCCCTATTATAGATTTTGCTGAAATTTTCATGGGAGATGTAGAAAATTATGCTTAATCTAATGAACTACCGTGCATTGCTTGACAATTTAAAAAAAGTTAGCGTCGGTTTTTTTCCATCCCTTGCAGCATGTTTATATAAGTCGATAGCTGACCGCCATTGATTTCGATTCTTTGACATATTTATCAAGAAATATTAAAATTGAATTTTCTCGAAATCCCTATTATAGATTTTGCTGAAATTTTCATGGGAGATGTAGAAAATTATGCTTAATCTAATGAACTACCGTGCATTGCTTGACAATTCAAAAAAGTTAGCGACGGTTTTTTCCATCCCTTGCAGCATGTTTATATAAGTCGATAGCTGACCGCCATTGATTTCGATTCTTTGACATATTTATCAAGAAATATTAAAATTGAATTTTCTCGAAATCCCTATTATAGATTTCGCTGAAATTTTCATGGGAGATGTAGAAAATTATGCTTAATCTAATGAACTACTGTGCATTGCTTGACAATTCAAAAAAAGTTAGCGACGGTTTCTTTCCATCCCTTGCAGCATGTTTATATAAGTCGATAGCTGACCGCCATTGATTTCGATTCTTTGACATATTTATCAAGAAATATTAAAATTGAAATTTCTCGAAATCCCTATTATAGATTTCGCTGAAATTTTCATGGGAGATGTAGAAAATTATGCTTAATCTAATGAACTACCGTGCATTGCTTGACAATTTAAAAAAAGTTAGCGACGGTTTTTTTCCATCCCTTGCAGCATGTTTATATAAGTCGATAGCTGACCGCCATTGATTTCGATTCTTTGACATATTTATCAAGAAATATTAAAATTGAATTTTCTCGAAATCCCTATTATAGATTTTGCTGAAATTTTCATGGGAGATGTAGAAAATTATGCTTAATCTAATGAACTACCGTGCATTGCTTGACAATTCAAAAAAAGTTAGCGACGGTTTTTTTCCATCCCTTGCAGCATGTTTATATAAGTCGATAGCTGACCGCCATTGATTTCGATTCTTTGACATATTTATCAAGAAATATTAAAATTGAATTTTCTCGAAATCCCTATTATAGATTTCGCTGAAATTTTCATGGGAGATGTAGAAAATTATGCTTAATCTAATGAACTACCGTGCATTGCTTGACAATTCAAAAAAAAGTTAGCGACGGTTTTTTTCCATCCCTTGCAGCATGTTTATATAAGTCGATAGCTGACCGCCATTGATTTCGATTCTTTGACATATTTATCAAGAAATATTAAAATTGAAATTTCTCGAAATCCTATTATAGATTTCGCTGAAATTTTCATGGGAGATGTAGAAAATTATGCTTAATCTAATGAACTACCGTGCATTGCTTGACAATTTAAAAAAGTTAGCGACGGTTTTTTTCCATCCCTTGCAGCATGTTTATATAAGTCGATAGCTGACCGCCATTGATTTCGATTCTTTGACATATTTATCAAGAAATATTAAAATTGAAATTTCTCGAAATCCCTATTATAGATTTCGCTGAAATTTTCATGGGAGATGTAGAAAATTATGCTTAATCTAATGAACTACCGTGCATTGCTTGACAATTCAAAAAAAGTTAGCGACGGTTTCTTTCCATCCCTTGCAGCATGTTTATATAAGTCGATAGCTGAACTCGGTTAATTTTGATTTATTGATGTTGATTCTATGGACAAAATATGTATGGATTTTCTCAAATTCCCTATTATAGATTTTGATAAAATTTTGTCAGAAGACATATACAATGATGCTTAATTGAATGCTCTACCGTGCATTTCTGCACACGAGCTTAGAGTTTTGCAATTTATATATAAATTTAGGTAGATTCCATATGGACACCCGGCAGGACAGCGATTTACTATGAATTTTTAAACTTTTGAAACAATCGCTAAACTATAACGATTATATTGATAAATGAAAATTTCATTTATTTCATTATTTAATTGCAATTTGTGATATTATATGCAAAATAAATGATGTTGCTTAAATTCAAATGTTCGCGGTTGTTGGCAGAACTAATTCTGGCGACTGGTTCTCTACACTGGTTCCGATTTCGGAGTTGGCGCCTTCCTTATCAGTGACTTTCAGCCATACATTTTGGCGTTTTTCTCCAAAACGTTGTTATAGATTTTGCTTAAATTTGGCTGATTTATCACTGAATATGTGGGGCTTAATTTGCCATATCGTGTATTACTTGACAATTCCTATGAGTCGAGCTATTTTATTAAGTAAGCAATTTTCTCAAAAATGTTGTTATAGATTTTCCTTAAATTTGGTGGAGCTATTCTTGAATATGTGGAGCACAATCTGAGATATCGTGCATTGCTTGACAATTTCTGTGACTGAAAATATACTCCAAAATGTGGGGAGCTGATTTCTTCATGGTCAAAATTATGTTATTTGCAATGACTGAAACTGGATAAAAATGAATGAAAACAATAGATAATGCTATTATTTATAAATTTAAACTTTATTTGGTTCAAAAAAATTGGTTAATAACTAAATATTTGAAAACAAAAAAAAGTGCGTCTAACGGTTAGACACGATAGAAGTGAAACCTTCCGTAAAACAAACAGAGAGAATGAGACGAAAGCAGCATTAGGAGCGGGATAATTATAGGTTCATTATAATATTGCTATAAAGGTCATATTTTATTTTCTTCATTTTATTATTATTCATCCTCAATGTTTTCAATTTCAACAAATGATACGAGTGGCTTATGATAGCTAAAATATGATACAAATGCTTTGGTTTCGATGTTGTCAACATATCTTTGAAATACCGCGTCAATTGTTATTTTTGATCGTGTTGTTGATTCAGTGCGATTGTTACACATTTTTAAACTGAATGTTGTATTGAGAAAGTCAATTAAAGGAACCGCTGTGTCCAATGCAAAATTTACGTTAAAATCGCCACTTAAAATCATTGGAACTTTATCGTAATCTTTTCTAAGTATCCGCGATACTTCTGGTGTATACTTTATTAAATTTTCATGAATGAATTCCGTGATGCTATTTATTGATTGATTCGGTGAAATATAAATTTCCACAATTAAAACTGTTTTTCCATGCACATATTTCTCCCACTTTAGAGAGCTGAACAGACAGTGATTCTAGTTGCTTTGCATTCATATCTATCTGTGGAGTTACAATACGAGCACCGTCATTTTGATTGTGGTATATTGCAACACCGCCTGCTCTCGTTTGTGGTCTTTTAAATTGAACTACAATATCAAAATTGGGAATGTCAAAAATGGTTTCATTATCCAACCAAGTCTCGGAAAGAATTAGAAAATTTGACGATGTTGCTACTTTGTCTCACTGCAGATCGTGTACATGAGCGCGCAAACTTTGGCAATTAAATGTAAATAATGACAACCCTTCCCTAGCTGTTATAAAATCACTTAATAACGTTCCAATTGTTTCAAGTCGATTGAGATGTAGCCTTTGAAATTCAGCTTGCAACTCAATTGTAGATACTGTTCCTCTTCGGCCATGATAAAATTTTCTATCATTCTTTTTTGAAAAAAAAAAAATATATATATATATGTATACAAAAGCGTACTTATGTATACATATGTATATGCATGCACACTTGCCGGCCGAAAATGTACATACATACATATACATCATATGTGTGTACGCATGCGTTTAAATTAAATTCTGCCGGCGTCGACAAGCAAAGAACCATTTGGTTCATGATTTCTTCGGAGGTTATTATTCCGTTGATCACGGAAGGGTTTAGGTAATTTTTTAGTATTTCTATTAGGGTTTTTTCTGTGAACTCTTGTTTAGTTATCAAATGCCTGTGGAATGTTGGGAAAGGGATTTGAAACTTATAATCGGTTGTATCCGATTTGTCTATGAATATTTGATTCTTAAATGCATTGATCGGAACTTCGATACTGGGTATCAGGTTGTGGCTTGAGTTTTCTGCACTATGTTGGGTGGATCCTATTGGGTATTGTATGATGACTTCGTTAGACACTAGAGCGTTTTTAATTTTCTTAAAGGAATCTATGGCTTCTTGGTTAAGATTAATAAATTTTTTTGAGGACAGATTTTTGGACACTCGTCCATCTTCCCCTCTTAAAAGAGAGCTAAGTGGTTTTACTAACTTAGCGAAATTTTTTATGAACCGTCTGTAATAATTAGCCAGTCCAATAAATAATCGCAAGTCTTTAAGTGTTTTTGGAATGTTATGGTTGCTTTATTATTACGGTTGGTCTCAACGTCTTTATCTGGAATGATAAAGACGAGAAACTCTACTTTTTCTTTTGTAACAGTGTTGACTGCTTCAAGTCTCTTTTCTTTGATGGGTATGCAGATATTATTATACCCTGTACCCATAGGGTACAAGGTATTAAGTCGGATTTGTATAACGTGGCGTGTACCCCTTAGGGGGTTTACAACAACGGTTTCAAATATGTCCATATGACATATAGTACAGTGGGTCAAAATATTGCGCCACCCAACGCCCCTCAAAGATGAAACATCTTATCAGTGCCAATTGAAATGTATGCTGACGGACATAGCATTTCCCTCTTGGGTAAGAGCGAGGCCTATCTAACACCTCTGCTGGTCTATGGGTACAGCACCCGGTTGAAACGCAACTCCACGCCGAACCCGAAGGCTCTTCCCTCATTCGGGCAACCACTAATTGGGCTAGCTAATGGGCTACTAGCCCATCCCGTAGTACCAAATTAACAGCTTTGGTCGGCTGTTCGCAGCGAAAGCTACTAACCATTTTGTTCACGACAAACACGGATTGGGTGATCCATCGGCTTACCCCCCTAAGGAGGTTCACCTACCAGATTAGGCGTTCTGGTCAAGCTCTGGCAAGAGATGAGGCGCCTCCTGGCCCCCGACTCTCTCTTGACAGTGGAATACCACACCGAGGCACCAAACAGTGCACAAGCCACCATAAGTCCGGCATAAACGGTGCGTCTTACTCGAGGACTGAGTCTCCAGTCAACTCGTAGCACGCGACCCAATGCTCCGGCGACTCCAGCTAGCTTACCGGGTGGTCCAGCGATGTGCGGCTGAAAATTCAATCGCTAGCCAACTGTGATGCCAAGGTACCGGGACTGTGTTACATATGGTAGGCTTGCTCCTGCAAACCTAACACAGGACGGCCGCGATCGGGCCAATCTCCCTTTAAGTAACTTCATCGCCGTCTTGCTGGTCGAGATCGAAACGCCGAGCTCTGCGCCCCAAGCTCCCACGACGGACATCAGCTCCTCTGCTCGACGCTCCAGTACGGCTCTCGACCTTCCCTCGACGATGACCAGCAGATCGTCCGCATACGCGCTGTATCCGCACAGGGGCTCCAGTCGTTGGAGCAGCACATCCATCATGGTGTTCCAAATGAACGGCCCACTGATGGATCCCTGGGGACATCCTCGAGTCACCTCCATGGCAACCTCTCCGAATCTGCTGGTCATTTTCGCACTCCTGCCACTGAAGAAGCTTCTCCACAAGCTGGCTTCAGGGCATCCCGCGTCGATCAAGCGGCGCATCACGGCGCTCCACTCGATGTTGTCGAATGCACCCTTGAAATCAATGAAAAGACCGAGCACGTAAGCCTCCTGGCTGGAGGCCACGCTGGTCTTGAGATGATTCCAGGCATCTTCAACATTGCGTCCAGGTCGAAAGCCGAATTGCCATCTATTTCCATCCGGGAGCACCTCCTTCATCCGATTTACCATGATTCCCTCCAACACCTTGCCGAAAACTGGCAACAAGCATATGCCCCGATAGGAAGCTGGGTTAGACCCATCCTTGTCGGGGCCCTTGAGTAGCGCCATTACACGTGGGCACTTCCACTCAAGGGAGAAATATCCCTCAGCTATGCAGCGGGAAAACAACGCTGAGATGTGCTCGGGAATGGCACGCCATACCGCCTTTCAGATACCACCTGTGATGCCGTCTAGCCCGGGACAGCGCCTGCTCTTCAACCGGGCCACGCATACATCGACCTCGAAGGCTTCGAGAGACGGTGCAGCTTCATCCGGAATGGCAATGTCATCACTCATCTGAAAAGAAGTTACGGAGAAGGAGAGTAGCACAGTCGTGCTATATTATGACTTGCCTGCCATCCGAACGAAGACATCTCAGTTCCGTGGATCGCTTTCGTCCTCGGCATATCCTGTAGACGTGCCCCCATGGGTCATCCCTGTGGTCTCCAACGAAACTTCGCCAGTGATCCTCCTTAGTCTGCAGGATGAGCTTCTTGAACTCGCGGACGGCTGTCCGCAGATGAGTTGCCAGAAGCTGCGCAGATTCATGGCCTCTGCGCCTAGCATCCTGGAGCCTTCGCCTCAGTCTCCTGACCTCTCGGCGTTTGGTACTAAGTTCAGTGGTCCACCACTTCACTTTTCCCACAGCTCTCGACGTCCTGCAGCCTAGCACTCTATCGCACACGGACTGTAGGATGAGGCGTAGTGCAGTCACGGATGAATCCACCGGCAATGCTCTGATATGCTCCAAGGGAAGGTGCTCCAGGATTTCCTCCGCCAGTTCTGAGTCAAACAATCGCCAGTTAGCATTCGCGAGTTTCCAGGACGGCACAGGAGCATATGTGCTCTCAACTGTGTCTGGGGAAGGCGACACAACAACAGTAATGATGTTGTGGTCGCTCATCTCCCACTCGTCCACACTCCAGTCGTACGTGGCCCACGTAGACGCTGCTTCACTGACGATTGTTACGTCGATATCGCTCTGTCCGCGGCGATTGTCAAACGTAAACACCTCGCTGAATTGATTAAGAACTCCGGCTCGGCTCCCGAGAATCCAATCCTCCAGCTGCTCACCCTGCCTGTGGTTCAGTTGGCCACGAAAACTATCGTAACGCTTACTGAACCACAAGGGGGATACAGCATTCGCATCTAGGCAGAGGATGACCGGAGTACTGCTCGCCAGTAGCAGTAGGGCATCCATATACAGAAGGTCCCTCGTTGTCAATTCAGCTTGTGTATGGCAGTACAGTGAGGTCAGGTAGATTGAGCCAAACTCACCTGTCACCCTCACGCATACTCCAGTCTCGGTGATATGTGACTCGACTGGCAGGCAGATGACATCTGGATCGTCGATGATGACGGCAGCATTTCTTCTCCGACCCTCAAAGATTCGGCTGCCGTACACTCTCATCCCGGCTGGGAATCCAGTAATACGGCCTTCCTCATCTGTGTAGGGCTCCTGCAGCAGCGCAAAGGGCGATCGGGAATCCCGCATACGCACACCGACATCGATGCACGCAACGCGACCCCGCCCACAATTGGCCTGGATGAGACTAAACATATTGATGTCTGACCTGCACCCTTTCCAACTCTCCTCGGTAAATCGGGCACAATCCCGAGAGCATCAGATGCCCTGAGGGTTACCCTTTGAAGCGACAGTTCCGGCAGTCCACCAGATTACTGCACTTTGCTGCCTTGTGCCCAGCCTGACCGCACTGTCGACACACATCGGACTTTAGGCGGCATTCGGACACCTTGTGGTCAAATCCGACGCACCTATGGCAAGCATAGGTACGGACGACCGGCCGGCAACGGTATGAGAACCACTTGATATAGACCCGTCCGGTTTTCTCAAGTATGGCCAGCGCTGCATCGTCCACATCAAGCGTCAGATTAATACTGGCGCCATCTGTGACGGACCAAGGCTTTGTTTCCAAATGAACCGCCGCTTTAAAAACAACTGCCGTCATCTCCTCCTGGAAGTTGTTTACAAACAACTCTTCCATAAACGTCTCGGGGCGATGGTCGTGTCCACGTCAAACACCGTCACCCGTGGCCTCACGCAATTGTTCTGTTGGACTGTCAGTCCAACCTCTGCGAACTTTTTGTTCGCCACCACTCGTTTCATCTCGTTCGCCGATGGTGTACGGATTATGGCATCGCCGCGCTTCAGCTCCCGCACCCCGTGGACACGCACTCCCAGTGTCGGTGCGACTTCCTTCCTTATCCGTTCCGCCACTTGCTTACCGGACACGCTCGGGTCCCGACTCGTGACCACCGCGGACGGGGCGGGGATTGACACTCCGGGGACGGGGACAGCGACGGCAGCGACACCAGTGACGACTGGATAGGCAGCATGGTAAGCTGCAAGGCTTGCGGCGACGGGAGCAGGCGGCGGGGGTGCGGACTGTCCACCCGAGAGGCTTTTAAGCAACGCGTTTCTAACGGCTAACGACATTGCCAGTTCCCAGAGGCGCCTAATTGCTGCCGAAATGTCTCGCGCTGCTCCAGGCTTGACACCCACAATGGCGTTGCGGGTGCCCTAGGCAGCAGCGGAGATCTCGGCCAGGATTGCCGACGTTCCACCGGCCACAATACGTCACGCTGGGCATTGCGGCACTTCGGCGACGACGTCGTTGACGTCAGCAGCGGCATCGGCAGCAATAAGAACTCCGCTTCGGGGGCGACTGAGTGCATGGACACGCTGTCCAGCGCTACCCTCTTGGCGATCGCAGCCTCGCTGGCCATCAGGTCCGGTACCGAAACCGTGCGGGCCTGCGCCTTGCGCCACTTCCGACGGCTCCCGGCGGCATCGACAGCAGCAACCAGACTGACCGACGACTCGGCCTCTGACTCCACGACCGAATCCGCAGATTCCGCTATGGTGGAAACACTCACTATAATGGTGGTGCTCCCTCAACGGCTTCTTGTGCCGTTCATGCACTGTCTTTTGCAGCGAGTGTTCACTGTACTTTGACACACACACGCACCTGCACTTGTATTTGGGTCACTGCCCGCGAGTATGCTACACTTTTAGGCGCTGCCTGAAAGTATGCTACACTTTATATTATTTTCTGCCACCTGATTGGCTGGCCAATCAGAACAACTGTACGGTATATGGCACAAACTTGTGAACAAGTTATTCAACTGTTTTTAGTCACTGGGTTTTTCCACTCGATTTCGATTTCTCTTTTACACTGAGAATCGCGATTTAATGCGCTGACACGTCCGCACTGGTCAGCAGTTGAAACAACACTGGACAGATGGACAGACGGGCATGTTCATATCGACTCGGCTGTTGATGCTGATCAAGAATATATATACATACTTTATAGGCTGCGAAAATTTTCCTTCTGCATGTTGCATACTTTTTAGCGACTATAAAAATGTGTAAATGTGTTGGATACACCAGCTTAAAGCTCGGACTTCAATCCTATTGAGAATTTGTGGGCTTATCTCAAAAAGCGTACTGCCCGAAAAATGATTATTTTTAAGGAATGGCAAAAAATCGCAGTTCCAAAATCTGATCAAATCGATGAACAGACGATTGGGAGCAGTTCTAGATGCCAATGGTGGCCATACAAAATATTAGTTTTAACTTCTAAGTATTTAAAACACTACAATTTCTTGTCACATGAATTTCGTTACTTTTTTTTATGTTAATGGAAACATATTTTTATTTTTGTTTTATTTAATAATAAGATAATAGTTTAATTAACCTATTTTAATTTTAGAAAAATGGATAATCACATTCTTAGTGTTTCTTTTTCCCGTTAAAGCTAGAATTTCAAATTTTTTTCCTACGTGTAAACACTTTCTTGCCAAACTATACATAAAAAAGAGTATTCGACCAGTAGCGGACTTAAGAAATAACGCTCGAAAGCAATATACTGAATATGCTTTTAATTTTACCATTACTCAGTCAACATGTACATACAACATTTCTTACATGATTTTTGCCTAAGTTTCATTTGTGAGATTAAAAATTAGTCATTAACACCATTCTGCTACTAGCCAATCGACCATTAAGTCGGAAGTTGTTGTCGTCTCAGAAAACGAAACTTGTGAGAGTGAGCGCCGCCAATCAGTCTGTTAATGGTTTGTCTGAATGGGACGGACTTGCGCTTGCGTAGTATGTATAATGATCATGTTCATGCATGAAGGTTGTTTACTCTGCGAATATGGTAGCATGTGCATGGCATGTACATACATGCACACATTTATATTAATATATTTGGTAGGAATTGGGTGGAGTAGTGACACTCTCAAGGTTTTTTATCAGAGAGCGAGTATGATTGAGAGCAATAGAAATGGATCAAAAAGATAGCTTCTGAATTTTCTGAGTGCTTGGTATGAGATGTAGTATGTAAATATGTATGTATGTATGTATGAATTGTGCACATGCTGCACTTGGGTAAGGTCCAGGAATCAATATTTCGGAGAAAGACGTTATGTTCAGTGTCGCCATAATTGTTTGAGGAAAAAAACGCTAGCAAAATAAAAAAGTAAAAAAACCCAAAAATCTTTTAAATAAACCTAAAAAAAAACACTAAATTTTTTTTAATGTCATTTTACTCAAAGTTTTTCATAATATCATCTATGTAGGTATTTTTAGATGTTCCGATCAGTCTTAAGACATCGGGTGGTATTGTGTATTCATGAAAACACTTACCATGGCGCTGCAAACCGGATCTGAAATGATGAACAAATATAGATTATAGTTTTAATTTAGAAATATGTAAGTGATTTCACCATTACTTAAAATTGCGTTCAAAGTGTCAATATGGATTCGATTTCTCTGTTTACATTTAACCCAATTAACTTGGCTGAAAACCCGCTCAAACTCGGCATTGGACCACGGCAACGGCAATGCTAACAAAGCAATGGTGGACAGCTCTTTAAATTTCTGGTATCCACCAGAATCGGGATATGTGTTCACTTCCAGCCAACCTTTTTCTCCCAATTTACAATATTTACGTTCTGGTACTGAACTACAATTTGGTCAATATTATCCAAACCAAAGTGCTCCAAAACTGGATTGATGCTTGGTTTTTTATTGTTTGAAATATTATCCACTGCGAATAAATCAATTTTCTTTAGCAATTCATAATTGTCGGGAAGTCTAAAAAACAAAATTATAGCAGAATAAAAATTTGAAGAATGTTACCTTTGCTTTAACTGCTTTATTAAGTCTACCACAAATTGTATGTAGCATTCTTTTATATACTTTTAATCAGTTGTAGCTACATACATATATTCGAGTTTTCCATGTTTTTCAAAATTATTCTCGGTCAAAACATACATATTATATGCTTTAATGTTTTAATGGCAAAAATTAAATAGTTGAGCAATTTTGTTGGGTTAACAGTTTTGCTTTGAAAACATTTTTTTATGTTTTGCATTTCCTTTAAATAGGTTTAAAAAAACTAAGTATAACAAATTTGTTTCATTTTTATAAAACGAGTGCAGATTTTGTGCCTAATTTTAAACGTAACAAATTGTTTACCTTAAATTACTTTCGAAATTAATATGGGATTCTTCAAGAAAAAGACAAGCTAAGCCAAACACAATCACAATTCGACTTAATGGTTAAGAAGCCATTGGTTTTTATTCAGAAAAACCAATGTGTTTACCTGTTTTGGCTTTAAACACGCTCTTCGGTCCGATACAATTGCTCCTGCCTTACTGCCTTACTTATGCATAGGTGTTTAGCTGCGCAGTGGCTGAGGTCTGAAAAATATTCCTTGTTTAACTGGAACAGGTAAAAATGTAAGAAACATTGGGTAAAATAGAAAGTAATATAAATTACCTGCCAGTATTGTAAAGGATCTATGGCGAATGGCTTTGCTCCAAATATTGCCGAACAGTAATAATTACATCCGCCCGCGACGATTTGTGTTTTTCGTCAATTTTTTTTCGACACATTTGAATAAGAATGAAGTCTTATTATTCTTTGGCGGTTCTGTTATGACAGGATCTGCAACATCCTTCAATAATGCGTTAACCTCAGACTCCAAAGCTAACGCAGCCTGTTTGGCATAAGATGGGTTCTGAAAACCATCTTTTTTTAACCGAGGATCAATAAGTGTTCCCAGGCGTGGTCCAGATCTTCCTTCATACACAAAAAGTCTCTTTTTCACACTCAAGAATTCGCAAGTTTGGATCCCCACAGGCGTAAACATTTCTACATAACATATTTAACATTGTAACGCATAGAGAAAATCGTTTCCGACCCCATAAAGTATATATATTCTTGATCAGCATCAATAGCCGAGTCGATATGACCATGTCCGTCTGTCTGTTTCTTCGCGCTTCTTCGAACTTAAATTTTGAGCTACGTGAATAAAAGTCATATCATTCTGTTCATTGATATTTTATCTAAATCAAGTTTAAGAAATGGTAGGATCGGACAACTATAAGTTATAGAAAAATAGGAAAGATCAGAGGTACCTCGGTCAAAATGTGAGTTCTTCAAAACAGTTCTTGTTTTTTGAGATATCTCAACCAAATTTGGCACACAGATGAGAATTATATTTTTACATCATACCAGTAAGTTTGAATCAGATCAGAAATCAGAATCGGATAATAAACACCGACATAAATCAATAAAATCAATGAATCAACTCCCATCAGCATCAGTTATATATGCATACACAAACAACATACATGGAAACATACAAACATACATATGTACATATATATATGCGAACACGTGTTTGAAAAAACTACAAGCTAAGTGCGAAACAGAAAGAGACAGAAAACTATTTGTATTGTGTTGCTGTTTTCTAGAATTCGTCAGAAAATTTAGAGAGCGAGAAGCTGGACGCTTGCAATGTATACCGAAATAGCTAGGCCGTGAATTTTAAGTTTAGTAGCGCAGTAGGTAGTAGTAGTAGTGTTTGCCCGTTGGCAAACTCGAATTTTTCTTACTGTTTCTTTGCAGGTATACAAACTTCGGCATGGCCGAAGTTAGCTTCTTTGATATTTTTTATTTGCATTTAAATCTTACCTTATGCAAAGAATGCTGTTTGTCGTATAAACATTTATGGAGCTGCGCAATTTGGTTTTAACCAAGTTTACCAGGCTAAAATAGCGCTCTACTTCCGCATTAGAGTTGCAGAGCAACAAATGCAATTTTTTAAATCTTTGGATGCCACCGAAATCTCTGTAAATATTTACTTCGGTCCAGAACTTTGTCGTATCCAAAGTATTTTCCCCAGTTTACAAGATTTATAGTTGCATACAATTCAATTCCGAAATATTTTGTAGGCCCAGGTACTCCAAAGTATCTGTTATGTCCATTTTGTTTGCACGTAGAACTTTCGTCACCCAAAATTTCTCTACTTTTCTTAGTATTTGGAAATTATCCGGTAGCCTGAAAATAATAAACTAATTATTAAAGTGTTTATAAAATAATAATACAAAATATCTTGCCTCTGTATTAATTGCTTAATGAGCTCAATCAAAAATATTTCAGAATATTCAGCAGAATAACATGAATTTTTCATTTACCGGTTGGATAGGGATATTTACATCCAGGGAAATAGATATCTCATTATATGACATGCTTTGTTAAGATCATGTGTGAATCGATTCCTTGCTAAAATAAATAATAATTAAAAAAATTAAAAAAAAATTTGAAGCAAAAAAAAAAAAGTCAAAAAGTTCGAGTTCAAAATGTGTGTTGTTCAAAACAGTTCTTGTGAGAAAAACTTTTTTGTTTATTGAGATATCTCAACCTCTGCAAGCGTATAATGAAGTAAGCAAGTCGTCCCTGCCGACTTGGACTATACCCTGTACCAATAAGAGATATTTTATAAACTCAAACTCCTTCCAAATCCCCGTTAATTGAATAAAAATTTCCTTTATAAAATTCTCCTAGCAAGCCGAATCACCAAATTCATGCTATCTCGCTCACACATTTTAGCCGCTGCTGCCCATGGGATTTCAGTGCACAACATATGTATATATGTATATCTTCGGCCAGACGGAACATATTGCCTATATAATTGAGTTTGCCAAAAATATACTGTAGCTTTAATACAACTCTAGTTATAGTTTTTTTTTCTAATTTGCGCGGGAGAAAGTGGGTGTGTCAAAAACTTGAAACAAACTTGATCTGCGTATGGACTAGACGGATGTTGACACATAGTTTGGTTACTCTAGCTCTTATGGTCTCTGAGATCTAGGTGTTCGTACATACAGACATGGCTATATCGACTCGGCTGTTGATGCTGATCAAGAGTATATATACTTTATGGAAAATTTTCCTTCTGCCTGTTACATACATTTTAGCGACTTTAATATACCCTTTACCCTATGGTGTCCAAATTTAAACGCTGGAATCTTAATAAAAGATATTGCTTATGAATAGAGTGTGTAAAAAAATGCAATTTAATATATTTATATTTTTATATTTATTTAATTATATAACCTAATTTTTCTTTATTCCTACGCCCGTATCGGGAATGGCACCCGCATCGGGGATGTCACCCCATGTTGTGTTGCTTGGCAGCAGCAGCCGGACAGTTGCCCACTTTACGGTCTTTGGCCTTTGCCTTAAGGCCGACCGCGCCGACTGCTGCTTCCTTACAGTCCTCATTGGACCTACCCCCTTGGCCATTTTAACTCTTGGTACCACCTCTTCGTCAGCGAGGGGATTGGCGGTGACCACATTTTCACCCGTCCCAATACAGAAGTTTAATGTCTGGAATAAAAATTTAGAAAAAAATATTTGTATAAATATTTGTATATATAAAAAATAATATAAATGAATGAAAAACTACTTACAGATTTTGACATATTGTAAAAGTTATATGTCGTTATTTTTATATGTGATTGTGTCGCCGTCGCAAGTATAATTGATTGTGGCATCTTCACCAACGGAATAGTATAGGTTGCCATATAATAATTTTGCTTTGAAAAATACATTTCGCGGGAAACCAGGGATAACTTGCCTCTTAGATTGCTTATAAATGGCATCTGGTCATTGAACAACTTTTGACAATATAAAAATTGAATTTTCTCAAAATCCCTATTATAGTTTTCACTGAAATTTTCATGGGAGTATAGAAAATTATGCTTAATCTAATGAACTACCGTGCATTTGCTTGACAATTCAAAAAAGTTAGCGACGGTTTTTTCCATCCCTTGCAGCATGTTTATATAAGTCGATAGCTGACCGCCATTGATTTCGATTCTTTGACATATTTATCAAGAAATATTAAAAATGAATTTTCTCAAAATCCCTATTATAGATTTCGCTGAAATTTTCATGGGAGATGTAGAAAATTATGCTTAATCTAATGAACTACCGTGCATTGCTTGACAATTCAAAAAAGTTAGCGACGGTTTTTTTCCATCCCTTGCAGCATGTTTATATAAGTCGATAGCTGACCGCCATTGATTTCGATTCTTTGACATATTTATCAAGAAATATTAAAATTGAATTTTCTCGAAATCCCTATTATAGATTTTGCTGAAATTTTCATGGGAGATGTAGAAAATTATGCTTAATCTAATGAACTACCGTGCATTGCTTGACAATTCAAAAAAAGTTAGCGACGGTTTCTTTCCATCCCTTGCAGCATGTTTATATAAGTCGATAGCTGACCGCCATTGATTTCGATTCTTTGACATATTTATCAAGAAATATTAAAATTGAAATTTCTCGAAATCCCTATTATAGATTTCGCTGAAATTTTCATGGGAGATGTAGAAAATTATGCTTAATCTAATGAACTACCGTGCATTGCTTGACAATTCAAAAAAGTTAGCGACGGTTTTTTTCCATCCCTTGCAGCATGTTTATATAAGTCGATAGCTGACCGCCATTGATTTCGATTCTTTGACATATTTATCAAGAAATATCAAAATTGAATTTTCTCGAAATCCCTTTTATAGATTTTGCTGAAATTTTCATGGGAGATGTAGAAAATTATGCTTAATCTAATGAACTACTGTGCATTGCTTGACAATTCAAAAAAAGTTAGCGACGGTTTCTTTCCATCCCTTGCAGCATGTTTATATAAGTCGATAGCTGAACTCGGTTAATTTTGATTTATTGATGTTGATTCTATTGACAAAATATGTATGGATTTTCTCAAATTCCCTATTATAGATTTTGATAAAATTTTGTCAGAAGACATATACAATGATGCTTAATTGAATGCTCTACCGTGCATTTCTGCACACGAGCTTAGAGTTTTGCAATTTATATATAAATTTAGGTAGATTCCATATGGACACCCGGCAGGACAGCGATTTACTATGAATTTTTAAACTTTTGAAACAATCGCTAAACTATAACGATTATATTGATAAATGAAAATTTCATTTATTTCATTATTTAATTGCAATTTGTGATATTATATGCAAAATAAATGATGTTGCTTAAATTCAAATGTTCGCGGTTGTTGGCAGAACTAATTCTGGCGACTGGTTCTCTACACTGGTTCCGATTTCGGAGTTGGCGCCTTCCTTATCAGTGACTTTCAGCCATACATTTTGGCGTTTTTCTCCAAAACGTTGTTATAGATTTTGCTTAAATTTGGCTGATTTATCACTGAATATGTGGGGCTTAATTTGCCATATCGTGTATTACTTGACAATTCCTATGAGTCGAGCTATTTTATTAAGTAAGCAATTTTCTCAAAAACGTTGTTATAGATTTTCCTTAAATTTGGTGGAGCTATTCTTGAATATGTGGAGCACAATCTGAGATATCGTGCATTGCTTGACAATTTCTGTGACTGAAAATATACTCCAAAATGTGGGGAGCTGATTTCTTCATGGTCAAAATTATGTTATTTGCAATGACTGAAACTGGATAAAAATGAATGAAAACAATAGATAATGCTATTATTTATAAATTTAAACTTTATTTGGTTCAAAAAAATTGGTTAATAACTAAATATTTGAAAACAAAAAAATCAAAAAAAGTTAACATTTCGTTAACAGCGACCGTCGCTAACTCGACATTAACAGACCGTCGCTAACTTTACGGACATATTATTGTCCGGGCTACCTGCTATATATTTTCATGCTGTGCCTAATACGTTAATTGCTGTGGTATGCCGATTCTGGTATATTGCCAATGTGCTGAAAGTAATCATTGCTTGTTCCATTTCAGGATGCAAGGTGTGGTATAAGGTGTTTCCTTTAAGATCTTGTTCTGTGAGTAATAGGAGATTGTCTAATGCTTCTTTAATTTGTCCTAATTCTATCACCTGTACTATTCGCGTTGTTGATATCTGTAATTTCCCCATTCCTTTTATTATATTAACAGTTTGTGCGTCGGTGGAGTTTGATACGTCTAGGTGTCCTTCCGTTAATGTAGTCGTCATTGTAATCAGTATCCTGTAAAATTAATTGACCTTTTATATTGCTCTTGTGTATCGTTTTTCCAGTTGTTGTTAGTAAAGTTGTGTTTTTATCTTCTTTGACTATTTCTTTTCTGTACCTTAATGATAGTATAGTTCCTAATCTATTATTAATTTTGACATATATTTCTTGCCCTGGCGTGTATGTGCGTATTTGTTTTCATTTTTTATTATGATTCTGTAAATCTGTAGTTTGTTTTTATTTAATTCGGTCAATGTTGTCTTTACAAATTTGGCATTGTTTGACTTATGCTTTTATTTTTTGTTTCATCTTGGGAAAGTAATGTGTTTATGACAATTGCTTTTTATTTTCTAGTGCGTTACGGTGAGCTTTATTGTGAATTTTAAGTTTATTTTCGCCCTGTTCTGTTTCGTTAGTCAAGTCCTTTATTTGTGTCTGCGTGAATCTTATTTTTATTTTTCTAAAGTGCTTGGGAAATATCTCTTGAATTTGGTTCATGATTTCTTCGGAGGTTATTATTCCGTTGATCACGGAAGGGTTTAGGTAATTTTTTAGTATTTCTATTAGGGTTTTTTCTGTGAACTCTTGTTTAGTTATCAAATGCCTGTGGAATGTTGGGAAAGGGATTTGAAACTTATAATCGGTTGTATCCGATTTGTCTATGAATATTTGATTCTTAAATGCATTGATCGGAACTTCGATACTGGGTATCAGGTTGTGGCTTGAGTTTTCTGCACTATGTTGGGTGGATCCTATTGGGTATTGTATGATGACTTCAAGTTACACAGCTAGAGCGTTTTTAATTTTCTTAAAGGAATCTATGGCTTCTTGGTTAAGATTAATAAATTTTTTGGACAGATTTTTGGGACACTCGTCCATCTTCCCCTCTTAAAAGAGAGCTAAGTGCTTTACTAACTTGGCGAAATTTTTTATGAACCGTCTGTAATAATTAGCCAGTCCAATAAATAATCGCAAGTCTTTAAGTGTTTTTGGAATGTTATGGTTGCTTTATTATTACGGTTGGTCTCAACGTCTTTATCTGGAATGATAAAGACGAGAAACTCTACTTTTTCTTTTGTAACAGTGTTGACTGCTTCAAGTCTCTTTTCTTTGATGGGTATGCAGATATTATTATACCCTGCACCCATAGGGTACAAGGTATTAAGTCGGATTTGTATAACGTGGCGTACCCCTCAGGGTTTCAACAACGGTTTCAAATATGTCCATATGACATATAGTACAGTGGGTCAAAACATTGCGTTACCCAACGCCCTCAAAGATGAAACATCTTATCAGTGCCAATTGAAATGTATGCTGACGGACATAGCATTTCCCTCTTGGTGCAAGAGCGAGGCCTATCTAACACCTCTGCTGGTCTATGGGTACAGCACCCGGTTGAAACGCACCATCCACGCCGAACCCGAA
>JAECWJ010000174.1:0-74983 GCA_018150375.1 Drosophila sturtevanti | reverse complement strand
ATCCTCTGCATTATTTGATCTCTAATTTTGAATCCAAGTTCATATATATTTTTAAAAATTAAAGAAGGTAATGATTGTTGAGGATTTTAGATAATGAATGGGTTTGTTTTATTTTGGTTTGCGTTTGGTTGTTTAATCGACCTCCTCGATGGTGGGGCCAGCATCAGCGGCTCCGGCACCGGGTGGGGCACCAGGACCAGCAGCTCCGGGAGCACCAGGCATACCGCCAGGAGCACCACCAGCACCCTGATACAGTTTAGTAATAATTGGGTTGCAAACACCCTCAAGCTCCTTTTGACGGTGCTCATACTCCTCCTTATCGGCCAGTTGGTTGGCATCCAGCCACTTGATGGTATCGTTGCACTTATCCAAAATGGTGGTACGATCAGAGTCAGAGATTTTGGTCTTCAGGTTGTCCTCATCGAGGGTAGCCTTCATGTTGAAGCAGCATGACTCCAAACCGTTCTTGGCGGCAATAGTCTCCTTTTGCTTTATTATTATATTTATTTTAAAATAAAAAATAACCCATTTTGACAAAATTGTATGCAAAATCCATAGGCTTCCACACCACTTAACTGTGGCATCACTAAAATGCGAGGGAAGGATTTTCACTTGCGAGGTCAGTCTACTCGATGTCCCTGTTCCTACACCATACAATATATAGTATAAGTATTCCTTGTATTCCGCCCTTGATAAAGAATAAAGAGACATCGACTTCGAATTCAGTCAATCTAATCAGATCCAACTAATGTACTAAACTTTTAAACTGTTCCAGTTTTTCTAACTCTTACTTCCAATTTCGAGCCAAATTGTTCGACGGCGAATTATTTGGTTTACCAAAAGTTAATTTCTCATTAATTTATTAAGCTTTTCATACTATAGACGCTATGATTGACTATGAACATCAGCAACCCCAGTGGGTAGGTAATGTTCAATCAACTGATGTGCTCACTGCGTCAACCACAAAAATTATGCAACCATGTTAGCATCTTTGTCGATGATAACAACACATTTCACCGTACTCAACTTCCACTCGAGGGACTTAAGTGTTTGGTCACACATTCAACACGAACTATCAAATTATTTATTGCATCTTAATAACTAGTCGGTATTGTAATTTATATTTCGTTACATTATTGGAATAAACATAATGAAATGTTATTGTATCACATATTCTGGATCCATGGAGGTGAATTTAAAAGAGTAGTCGGACAAACCATACTTTAGCAGTATAGACTCGAAATGTGGGATCGGAACTCTGAAAGCGGACATTGGGAGCTACTTTTCACACAAAGGGATGTACGTTTTTTGAGTTATTATCTTAAATGCATCATCTTAAATCTTTTTTTTTTAGGTTATAGATTTATTTACGGTCAACTGTAATTAACTAAATTTATAACATAACAAAAATTCAAGTAGCCGATTCATTGTGCAAGCCTGTTTATAATTAATTAACATTGTCTGTTAAACTGGTAACTAAAGTACTGAAACCAAACAGTATCCCAGCTTTCAGCTCTTATATTCGCACGATCGCGATCGTTGGGACCGAAAATCGTTGCAAAACTCATTTTATTGATGGACGCGTTTGTCACAAATGAAATATGTAATCGATAGAGAGTATGTACTTCAAAGATTACGAATCCAATCGGTTAACAAATTTGAGACATTTTTAGTAAGTACGATTAAATGATAATTTTCACGAAAATTCGCAACTTTTGGTAATTTAAGTAATCGATCTTAGATCGTATTTTTTCAGAATGTATCTGTTGCATAAATCAGTAAAATTAATATTAAACTAGAAGCTTTTAGAAAATACACTAAATATTGGTACTTTTTGAACTTTGATCGAATAGAACTAACAAGGATCAATTAGATCAAGAAGATATCTGCAGTATGATCCATTTTTGGACTTCCCCGTTTGCCTAAATGTTTATTCACTTTTTTACCTAATTAAGTAATTAAGTAATTTCAAAATTTCACCGCTTGAATTGTATGGACTTTATTTTGAAGTTAGCCTACACTTCATTGGATATTCAGATTAGAAAGGAGACTATGCAAGCTGAATGACTCCCCAAAGCACGGATACGGAATTCCGAATATGGAAATTTTAATTACAGGAGTAAATCATGAGATCATTAGAAGTTTGCCTGTTATCCAAAATGCTTAAAAATTGCAATCGGAAGATAAATAGTGCAAAATTTGCCGAATATGCAAACTTTTGACTGAATTGTAGGTAAGTATCAGTGCTTATCAATTGGAGATCTGCCGGAAGAAGCACCGGAATGTAAAAACAAGAATTACAAAAGGTTGAGATACATTAATACAATTAAATTCATCGATTTAGCTAAATTGAAGACCTTTTTAACATGGTAGCAGCCTCTTCGGATCCACTTATTGCTGAAAGATGGGTGATAGCGAAAGTATTTAGAAAAAAGCAAATACAGGATCAATGCCATCCATGTTTTTAAACAAACAAATCGTTGATTATGATGCGGTAACGATGCCCATTGACCGTAACGCAAACTCCAGCATCATTTTTGAAGAAATAAGGTTCGATGATGCCACCAATGAGAAAACCGTAGCAAACGGTAAATTTTTTTTGGTTGTAATAGAGCCTGTAGCGTGTTTTGTAGATTGGTCTTACTCCAATTTTGCTTATTAAGGAACCCGTTAATAAGCCTCTTCGTTAAGCGCAATTCTGCGATATGAAGTCGTTTATAAGGTGTGCGAATCGAGACTGATTTTCAAAGTAAATTTGGATAATTTGATAGCGTTGTTCAATCATAAGTCTATTCATGATAATTTGTCAGAGTATACCAAAACAATTGAAAAAAATGTTTCATCAAACAAGTTTACGTTCTATTAGAAAAACACCCTTTAGTTTTATTATTATAATTCCGCTCATATCTAGATGTAGTTTTCGTATTCGTGTATATTTGCTTGTGAAATGTTGCCGCGACAGGCGATTAAGTGTGAGGTGTGGTCAATAAGTACACACGGCGGGCTGATCAGAAATATGTATCATACTTGACACAGCAAATGCAGAAAAAGATGTAGGTACCTACTCAAGCTAAAAGGCTCTTAGTTCCATGCGTTCCTTGTCATGGATTCTGTTTGACACATGGAACGACAAAGAGACATGTGTTTGTAGCTTCACAAAATCGATCCAACTAGTTATAGAATCAACCTTAGAGCTACAAAAATATGTTGCTCAGTTATTAAAATTCACATTTATTCCTGGAGAATTACAAACATTTTATTGCCAGTGCTTGTAAAATATATAGTTAGGTTGATAGTTTACAACTATATCCTATACTTACTTTTTTTTAGTGTTTGCAATTCTCAAGTTTTATTTTGATAATTCAAATAAAAGCACAAATGTTGTTCTATTTCGTTACATGTATAGGAGTTTGGATGATCGGTCGATGATAGTCGAACATATATGTATTATATATATATATAATTGTAAGAATAATATAATATATATTATTTAGCAGTTATAGTTGTTGTTTTTATATTGATTTAAATAAAGCAGCAGTTGTCGTCGTCTATCCTCTGCATTATTTGATCTCTAATTTTGAATCCAAGTTCATATATATTTTTAAAAATTAAAGAAGGTAATGATTGTTGAGGATTTTAGATAATGAATGGGTTTGTTTTATTTTGGTTTGCGTTTGGTTGTTTAATCGACCTCCTCGATGGTGGGGCCAGCATCAGCGGCTCCGGCACCGGGTGGGGCACCAGGACCAGCAGCTCCGGGAGCACCAGGCATACCGCCAGGAGCACCACCAGCACCCTGATACAGTTTAGTAATAATTGGGTTGCAAACACCCTCAAGCTCCTTTTGACGGTGCTCATACTCCTCCTTATCGGCCAGTTGGTTGGCATACAGCCACTTGATGGTATCGTTGCACTTATCCAAAATGGTGGTACGATCAGAGTCAGAGATTTTGGTCTTCAGGTTGTCCTCATCGAGGGTAGCCTTCATGTTGAAGCAGCATAACTCCAAACCGTTCTTGGCGACAATAGTCTCCTTTTGCTTTATTATTATATTTATTATAAAATAAAAAATAACCCATTTTGATAAAATTGTATACTAAATCCATAGGCTTCCACGCCACTTAACTGTGGCATCACTAAAATGCGAGGGAAGGATTTTCACTTGCGAGGTCAGTCTACTCGATGTCCCTGTTCCTACACCATACAATATATAGTATAAGTATTCCTTGTATTCCGCCCTTGATAAAGAATAAAGAGACATCGACTTCGAATTCAGTCAATCTAATCAGATCCAACTAATGTACTAAACTTTTAAACTGTTCCAGTTTTTCTAACTCTTACTTCCAATTTCGAGCCAAATTGTTCGACGGCGAATTATTTGGTTTACCAAAAGTTAATTTCTCATTAATTTATTAAGCTTTTCATACTATAGACGCTATGATTGACTATGAACATCAGCAACCCCAGTGGGTAGGTAATGTTCAAACAACTGATGTGCTCACTGCGTCAACCACAAAAATTATGCAACCATGTTAGCATCTTTGTCGATGATAACAACACATTTCACCGTACTCAACTTCCACTCGAGGGACTTAAGTGTTTGGTCACACATTCAACACGAACTATCAAATTATTTATTGCATCTTAATAACTAGTCGGTATTGTAATTTATATTTCGTTACATTATTGGAATAAACATAATGAAATGTTATTGTATGACATATTTTGGATCCATGGAGGTGAATTTAAAAGAGTAGTCGGACAAACCATACTTTAGCAGTATAGACTCGAAATGTGGGATCGGAACTCTGAAAGCGGACATTGGGAGCTACTTTTCACACAAAGGGATGTACGTTTTTTGAGTTATTATCTTAAATGCATCATCTTAAATCTTTTTTTTTTAGGTTATAGATTTATTTACGGTCAACTGTAATTAACTAAATTTATAACATAACAAAAATTCAAGTAGCCGATTCATTGTGCAAGCCTGTTTATAATTAATTAACATTGTCTGTTAAACTGGTAACTAAAGTACTGAAACCAAACAGTATCCCAGCTTTCAGCTCTTATATTCGCACGATCGCGATCGTTGGGACCGAAAATCGTTGCAAAACTCATTTTATTGATGGACGCGTTTGTCACAAATGAAATATGTAATCGATAGAGAGTATGTACTTCAAAGATTACGAATCCAATCGGTTAACAAATTTGAGACATTTTTAGTAAGTACGATTAAATGATAATTTTCACGAAAATTCGCAACTTTTGGTAATTTAAGTAATCGATCTTAGATCGTATTTTTTCAGAATGTATCTGTTGCATAAATCAGTAAAATTAATATTAAACTAGAAGCTTTTAGAAAATACACTAAATATTGGTACTTTTTGAACTTTGATCGAATAGAACTAACAAGGATCAATTAGATCAAGAAGATATCTGCAGTATGATCCATTTTTGGACTTCCCCGTTTGCCTAAATGTTTATTCACTTTTTTACCTAATTAAGTAATTAAGTAATTTCAAAATTTCACCGCTTGAATTGTATGGACTTTATTTTGAAGTTAGCCTACACTTCATTGGATATTCAGATTAGAAAGGAGACTATGCAAGCTGAATGACTCCCCAAAGCACGGATACGGAATTCCGAATATGGAAATTTTAATTACAGGAGTAAATCATGAGATCATTAGAAGTTTGCCTGTTATCCAAAATGCTTAAAAATTGCAATCGGAAGATAAATAGTGCAAAATTTGCCGAATATGCAAACTTTTGACTGAATTGTAGGTAAGTATCAGTGCTTATCAATTGGAGATCTGCCGGAAGAAGCACCGGAATGTAAAAACAAGAATTACAAAAGGTTGAGATACATTAATACAATTAAATTCATCGATTTAGCTAAATTGAAGACCTTTTTAACATGGTAGCAGCCTCTTCGGATCCACTTATTGCTGAAAGATGGGTGATAGCGAAAGTATTTAGAAAAAAGCAAATACAGGATCAATGCCATCCATGTTTTTAAACAAAAAATCGTTGATTATGATGCGGTAACGATGCCCATTGACCGTAACGCAAACTCCAGCATCATTTTTGAAGAAATAAGGTTCGATGATGCCACCAATGAGAAAACCGTAGCAAACGGTAAATTTTTTTTGGTTGTAATAGAGCCTGTAGCGTGTTTTGTAGATTGGTCTTACTCCAATTTTGCTTATTAAGGAACCCGTTAATAAGCCTCTTCGTTAAGCGCAATTCTGCGATATGAAGTCGTTTATAAGGTGTGCGAATCGAGACTGATTTTCAAAGTAAATTTGGATAATTTGTAAATTTTGGATAATCAATCATAAGTCTATTCATGATAATTTGTCAGAGTATACCAAAACAATTGAAAAAAATGTTTCATCAAACAAGTTTACGTTCTATTAGAAAAACACCCTTTAGTTTTATTATTATAATTCCGCTCATATCTAGATGTAGTTTTCGTATTCGTGTATATTTGCTTGTGAAATGTTGCCGAGACAGGCGATTAAGTGTGAGGTGTGGTCAATAAGTACACACGGCGGGCTGATCAGAAATATGTATCATACTTGACACAGCAAATGCAGAAAAAGATGTAGGTACCTACTCAAGCTAAAAGGCTCTTAGTTCCATGCGTTCCTTGTCATGGATTCTGTTTGACACATGGAACGACAAAGAGACATGTGTTTGTAGCTTCACAAAATCGATCCAACTAGTTATAGAATCAACCTTAGAGCTACAAAAATATGTTGCTCAGTTATTAAAATTCACATTTATTCCTGGAGAATTACAAACATTTTATTGCCAGTGCTTGTAAAATATATAGTTAGGTTGATAGTTTACAACTATATCCTATACTTACTTTTTTTAGTGTTTGCAATTCTCAAGTTTTATTTTGATAATTCAAATAAAAGCACAAATGTTGTTCTATTTCGTTACATGTATAGGAGTTTGGATGATCGGTCGATGATAGTCGAACATATATGTATTATATATATATAATTGTAAGAATAATATAATATATATTATTTAACAGTTATAGTTGTTGTTTTTATATTGATTTAAATAAAGCAGCAGTTGTCGTCGTCTATCCTCTGCATTATTTGATCTCTAATTTTGAATCCAAGTTCATATATATTTTTAAAAATTAAAGAAGGTAATGATTGTTGAGGATTTTAGATAATGAATGGGTTTGTTTTATTTTGGTTTGCGTTTGGTTGTTTAATCGACCTCCTCGATGGTGGGGCCAGCATCAGCGGCTCCGGCACCGGGTGGGGCACCAGGACCAGCAGCTCCGGGAGCACCAGGCATACCGCCAGGAGCACCACCAGCACCCTGATACAGTTTAGTAATAATTGGGTTGCAAACACCCTCAAGCTCCTTTTGACGGTGCTCATACTCCTCCTTATCGGCCAGTTGGTTGGCATCCAGCCACTTGATGGTATCGTTGCACTTATCCAAAATGGTGGTACGATCAGAGTCAGAGATTTTGGTCTTCAGGTTGTCCTCATCGAGGGTAGCCTTCATGTTGAAGCAGCATAACTCCAAACCGTTCTTGGCGGCAATAGTCTCCTTTTGCTTTATTATTATATTTATTATAAAATAAAAAATAACCCATTTTGACAAAATTGTATACAAAATCCATAGGCTTCCACGCCACTTAACTGTGGCATCACTAAAATGCGAGGGAAGGATTTTCACTTGCGAGGTCAGTCTACTCGATGTCCCTGTTCCTACACCATACAATATATAGTATAAGTATTCCTTGTATTCCGCCCTTGATAAAGAATAAAGAGACATCGACTTCGAATTCAGTCAATCTAATCAGATCCAACTAATGTATTAAACTTTTAAACTGTTCCAGTTTTTCTAACTCTTACTTCCAATTTCGAGCGAAATTGTTCGACGGCGAATTATTTGGTTTACCAAAAGTTAATTTCTCATTAATTTATTAAGCTTTTCATACTATAGACGCTATGATTGACTATGAACATCAGCAACCCCAGTGGGTAGGTAATGTTCAAACAACTGATGTGCTCACTGCGTCAACCACAAAAATTATGCAACCATGTTAGCATCTTTGTCGATGATAACAACACATTTCACCGTACTCAACTTCCACTCGAGGGACTTAAGTGTTTGGTCACACATTCAACACGAACTATCAAATTATTTATTGCATCTTAATAACTAGTCGGTATTGTAATTTATATTTCGTTACATTATTGGAATAAACATAATGAAATGTTATTGTATCACATATTCTGGATCCATGGAGGTGAATTTAAAAGAGTAGTCGGACAAACCATACTTTAGCAGTATAGACTCGAAATGTGGGATCGGAACTCTGAAAGCGGACATTGGGAGCTACTTTTCACACAAAGGGATGTACGTTTTTTGAGTTATTATCTTAAATGCATCATCTTAAATCTTTTTTTTTTAGGTTATAGATTTATTTACGGTCAACTGTAATTAACTAAATTTATAACATAACAAAAATTCAAGTAGCCGATTCATTGTGCAAGCCTGTTTATAATTAATTAACATTGTCTGTTAAACTGGTAACTAAAGTACTGAAACCAAACAGTATCCCAGCTTTCAGCTCTTATATTCGCACGATCGCGATCGTTGGGACCGAAAATCGTTGCAAAACTCATTTTATTGATGGACGCGTTTGTCACAAATGAAATATGTAATCGATAGAGAGTATGTACTTCAAAGATTACGAATCCAATCGTTTACGAATCCAATCGGTTAACAAATTTGAGACATTTTTAGTAAGTACGATTAAATGATAATTTTCACGAAAATTCGCAACTTTTGGTAATTTAAGTAATCGATCTTAGATCGTATTTTTTCAGAATGTATCTGTTGCATAAATCAGTAAAATTAATATTAAACTAGAAGCTTTTAGAAAATACACTAAATATTGGTACTTTTTGAACTTTGATCGAATAGAACTAACAAGGATCAATTAGATCAAGAAGATATCTGCAGTATGATCCATTTTTGGACTTCCCCGTTTGCCTAAATGTTTATTCACTTTTTTACCTAATTAAGTAATTAAGTAATTTCAAAATTTCACCGCTTGAATTGTATGGACTTTATTTTGAAGTTAGCCTACACTTCATTGGATATTCAGATTAGAAAGGAGACTATGCAAGCTGAATGACTCCCCAAAGCACGGATACGGAATTAACACTTTGAATATGAAAAAGAAATTTTAATTACAGGAGTAAATCATGAGATCATTAGAAGTTTGCCTGTTATCCAAAATGCTTAAAAATTGCAATCGGAAGATAAATAGTGCAAAATTTGCCGAATATGCAAACTTTTGACTGAATTGTAGGTAAGTATCAGTGCTTATCAATTGGAGATCTGCCGGAAGAAGCACCGGAATGTAAAAACAAGAATTACAAAAGGTTGAGATACATTAATACAATTAAATTCATCGATTTAGCTAAATTGAAGACCTTTTTAACATGGTAGCAGCCTCTTCGGATCCACTTATTGCTGAAAGATGGGTGATAGCGAAAGTATTTAGAAAAAAGCAAATACAGGATCAATGCCATCCATGTTTTGAAACAAAAAATCGTTGATTATGATGCGGTAACGATGCCCATTGACCGTAACGCAAACTCCAGCATCATTTTTGAAGAAATAAGGTTCGATGATGCCACCAATGAGAAAACCGTAGCAAACGGTAAATTTTTTTTGGTTGTAATAGAGCCTGTAGCGTGTTTTGTAGATTGGTCTTACTCCAATTTTGCTTATTAAGGAACCCGTTAATAAGCCTCTTCGTTAAGCGCAATTCTGCGATATGAAGTCGTTTATAAGGTGTGCGAATCGAGACTGATTTTCAAAGTAAATTTGGATAATTTGATAGCGTTGTTCAATCATAAGTCTATTCATGATAATTTGTCAGAGTATACCAAAACAATTGAAAAAAATGTTTCATCAAACAAGTTTACGTTCTATTAGAAAAACACCCTTTAGTTTTATTATTATAATTCCGCTCATATCTAGATGTAGTTTTCGTATTCGTGTATATTTGCTTGTGAAATGTTGCCGCGACAGGCGATTAAGTGTGAGGTGTGGTCAATAAGTACACACGGCGGGCTGATCAGAAATATGTATCATACTTGACACAGCAAATGCAGAAAAAGATGTAGGTACCTACTCAAGCTAAAAGGCTCTTAGTTCCATGCGTTCCTTGTCATGGATTCTGTTTGACACATGGAACGACAAAGAGACATGTGTTTGTAGCTTCACAAAATCGATCCAACTAGTTATAGAATCAACCTTAGAGCTACAAAAATATGTTGCTCAGTTATTAAAATTCACATTTTTTTCTTTAATTTTAATTTTTTTTTTTTTTTTTTTGTTTTTTGTTTTTAAATTTATTGTTTTTTTTTTTTTAATATTTTTTTTTTTTTTTTTTTTTTTTTTTTTTTTTTTTTTTTAATATATTATTTTAATAAACTAAACATTATAAATTTTTTAAGTTTTTTTTTTTTAAATCCTAAATACCCTATATTTTAATATTTGCTGGGGCGAAAGGGGTAGTATTTGCTTTTACATTATTATTTAAAAAACTACAAAACCCCCCATTTCCACTTTAAACTTCTTACACAAATCAAAAAATATTAAATTAAGTCGATATTAAATTTTAAAATTTTATTTTTATATTTTCTTTAGGGGCCAAAATTTAAAAATTTCTTTTTCAGAACGGCCCTTCAAAAATAAAAAGAAAAGAATGAATGAATGTAGTTGGTGTTTGTTAAAAAAAAATAACAAACTTCTTGATCTTATTTTAATTATGGGAATTTTTGTTGTGTTATTTTTTTTATCCCCCAAAAAATTTTATCCTTTCTTAGCCAAATTTAAATACGAAGCAACACGACAGGTGTCCAGTGGTTTCACAGCCGAAGGGCTTCGATTTCCTAATAATACCCCCCTGCAAAAGTTGCATGTCGATTATTAATAATAAATCTCAAAAAGCTAACTTCTATCAATTCTTTTTAAGGTGTACTGGTGATATGCCGTAGATGTAATATGGTTAATCTGTAGTGATTTCATAGTTACTCCGACATGTGGATTTTATAACAATTCTGTTCCCATCAAGGCAAAGCCTTTTGCTATTTATATTTCAGGAATGGTAAATAAAAACGAACCTTTGTTTTTCGAAATATACCCAGATGATCAATATTTTAGCATTTGTTCAAAACATGTCCTAGTAGTTTATCCATTCCCTTGAGACACCTTTAAGACCCTTCAACTGCTTCTTCGGCGCTCGTAAATCGTTGACCACGCAGCTTTTTTGATGTGAGAAAATAAAAGGAGTCATAATCTAGCAAGCCAGGACATTATTTTGATGTACCATTGTTTTATAAAGCTTCTTCTAATACAACAAATGCTCACAGCAGAGATCTGCGTGCATTTGAAGTCGACAAATCTCATTAGTTCTGATCGATGTAAGAGAACCAAACTTAATGCAGTGCACGAGAGCAAGTACAAAGGGCGCGGCGTTTTTATCCCGCAATGCCAAAGCAAGTCACAAACGATCTTAAAATATCAGAGAAGCTAACTTCAGCCGTGCCGAAGTTTGCTATACCTGCAGTTTAATTAATTACTTTCTCTGTCAAATCGGCCTCAAGATTTTTGAAACATTGGAAATATGAAATTTAAAAAAATTGAATCAAAAATGTCAACGTGAGGGAATTTCAACACTCTGCGGCCAGGATCGAACCTGCGTCCATTTCATTTGTAGGGTTGCTCCTTACCTACGCTCAACATGGCGGCTTCGTTGTTTCGGTATATGTGGCAAGCGGTCAGCTTTTTTTAAAATTTCGTGATTCAAGGAAACAATAACATAATACAAATTTCGTCTTTTTAGCACTCTGTTTGTAGTTTTCTCAACCACGTGTTAGCATATATGTATGTTGTTGGTGAATACATGCATAAGAGAGTATATAAACGTTTCTAATTGGGTGCATATTCCTGGAGCTTATAGGGATTGAATTATTGATTTAATTGATTTATGTCGGTATTTCTTATCCTATCTGGTTCAAACTGATATGGTGCAGAAGTAGAATTATCATCTGTATACCCTCAAATTTTGAACGAGATACCTCTGATCTTTCCTACTTTTCTATCCCTTATAGTTGTCCGATCTGGTAAATGGTTAAACACGGCTTTTGATGCTGATCAAGAATATATATACATTATGGAGTGGGAAATGTTTATTTCTATGCGTTACAAACATCTGGCCAATTATATAATACCCTCTACAAGGGTATAAAACCTTTAATAATAAATGGAAAATAATGCACAATATTATAGTGTTCGACTTTAAATCCTCAGTTAGAGAAAAATTAAAATAAAATGAAACTATCTAATCACATAACTACTTCATAATGGTTATTTTTGGTTTACAACAAAACAAAGTGAGCCTCGCAATCGAGCTCTTCATTAGTTAATTTCTTTACTTGATCAGGGTAGCTTTCGATTTGCCAAAATTGACTCATCCAAATTCTGATCCGAATTTTCATTACATGAAGGCAGTACCGAGTTTTCCAGTAGATCCCAGTAACCACCCTACCCAATCGAGTCTTCTGCAACAGAGACAATCCAATGTCACAAACGCACAAAAGATCTAAGAACAGACTGGCTCCAATTAGAAGAAGTATTAGCTTGAGGAATTTTTGATCAGCTAGCCAAATATTCGCTGGAATAGCCCAATTACAGCTGATGGAGTAATTTGGATAGTTATCAGTTATTTTCCGAGCAACTACAGCAGTCAGATGCTTTGCAAAATCGGAAAAGTGAGAATGTAAACAAAGGTTTGCAGAATATCCATCCATAAGAAAATCGGTGTCACCTATGCTAACTGAAGATTTGATCCTTTTAAGCTGTAGCTGTTGCGCCAAACGGGATGTGACAAAATGCAGCTGCGATTCTGAATCCAGCAACGCTCGACAAGGTATCAATGCACCGAAACGATTTTTAATTATTTAATGGCAGTCGCTAAAAACACCATATCTGGACTAGGATTTTGAGCAACAAGAGCAGTAGAGGAGGTTGGCAAAGGAGCTGGCGATGAGATATTGTTACCAGCTGAGGAAGAGTTGTGCATCACACATGCTTGATCCCACAGATTTTACAAGAATTAATTCGCATCACAAATTTCCAGCGAAGGTATTGAATCCACTGCAGTATCCTTCATGCATGACCGCAGGTGCTGCGTCTTCTCAATGTCCGCTATACTTGGATCCTTATCGCTGATTGTCGAAAGAAGTGAAAACAAATCTGCCCACTCAAAATATCCGCCGCTGAACGTGGGCAGATTCAACTCGGGTCGACGAGACCGAACGGTGGGCGCTGACTTCTCAAACGTAATTGACCGCATATGCTAACTTTAAGAAATTGAGACCGACACACAGCGGTCACGTTTATTATGTCTAACTGCTCTGAACTGTCATAAGCCGCGTCGAACTCACATTGAATTTTTTTACGAAATTTTATCTGGATTTTCTCGAGAGCAGACTCTGTTTCAAATTTGTGCACACGACCATTCAACGATTGAACTTTGAACTGAACGCTTAAAAAAATGCACTCAGTTTTCTTCGAAGGCTGTGAACTTTAGAGCACTTTAAACACAGGCACAATGAGTTTGCAGCTTAAGAACTTTTCACTAATATCATGAACGGAAAATAGTTTAATGATATTTAGATTTTAACACAATTTTTATTTTTTATTTTTTATTTTGGTATGTATCACGTCAGGGTCACCAAAATGTTGAGACAGCGAGCTTTTTCGTTGCCTTTAAAAAATTTTAATTAATTTAACACTAGTTCAATTCTAATCGTTATAAATTTTATTAGTGGCATTTTAGCTTTGAATATTTGAACCATAATAGCCAATGGCAATTGCGATTGCTTCATGCAACTAAAAACTTCTGTAATGCATCAGAGAGCCGCATAGCCGATCTGCCTGCATTAGAAGTCGGGAGAACTAAGTCGCTCGTGCCGACGTAAATGGAGGAAACATAATGAAGAGCACAAGAGTAAGTACCAGGTGCTGGTGTGTGCCTATGGATCTTTTATCAAATAATGCAAATCCACATGACTCTTAAACATAAGTAAGTAGACAAATTCATTACTGCTGCTGGCTCGAACAAGCAATATAAGGAAAGTTCAACTTGCCGGTATATCGGTATTTATTATCCGATCTGATTCAATCTGATACTGTTAGAATGATTGTATGATATAAAAGTAGAATTGTTATCTGTATACCAAATTTGGTTGAGATAGCACACAAAACAAAGTTTTTCTCACAAGAACTGTTGAATAAATCATATTTTCCCGAGGTTCCCCAATTCTATACCTTATGGTCATCCGACAAATTTTTAAACTTGAGTTGGACAAATGGTTAATGAACAGAATCATATGGCTTTTATTCATGAAGCTGAAAATTAAAGCTTGAATAGATGCGAAGAAACAGGCAGACGGACAAACGGTAGGACGGTCAGACGGACAGACGGACATAGTCATATGGATTCGTCTATTGATGCTGATCAAGAATATATATGTATTCTATTATAATATATTTTATGGGGTCGAAAACGATAGAATTCGATGCGTTGCAAACTGACCAATTTATTTATGCCAACTATCGAAATCGAGGCTTTAATTATACCCTTGCAGAGGGTATATTAATTTTGGGTCAGAAGTTTGCAACGCACAGAAGAAAGCATCCCCGACTATATAAAGTATATATATATATATATTATATATTCTTGATCAGCATGAATAGCCGAGTCGATATGACCATGTCCGTCTGTCCGTCTGTCCGTCTGCCTGGATCAACAGCTTCTCCTCCGAGACCATAAGAGCTACAGAGCTGAGATTTTCAGCATAGGCTCCTTTTTGCTGCAGCCATTGTATATCTCAGAATCATCCCGATCGGACGACTATATCATATAGCTCCCATAGGAACGATCGGTCATATATAAGGTTTATCCTCAATAACTCTGTTGTTTTTCAACCGAATGCCACAAAATTTGATATTTATGAGTTTAATATACTTCTTAATACTTCAACCAAGTTTCATCTGAATCGGACTACTATATCATATAGCTCCCATAGGAACGATCGGTCATGAATAAGGCTTATCCTCAATAACTCTGTTGTTTTTCAACCGAATGCCACAAAGTTGATATTTATGAGTTTAATATACTTCTTAATACTTCAACCAAGTTTGATCAGAATCGGAGGACTATATCATATAGCTCCCATAGGACCGATCGGTCATGAATAAGGCTTATCCTCAATAACTCTGTTGTTTTTCAACCGAATGCCACGAAATTTGATATTTATGAGTTTAATATGCTTCTTGATACTTCAACCAAGTCTGATCAGAATCGGTTGGCTATATCATATAGCTGCTATAGGAACAATCGGTACAAAAAAAAATTTTTGTATGAAAATTTTTTTTCCTCAAGCTTAAAATTTTGAATTTGTAAATTTGGTATGTTTAATTTACAATAATGCTTGGTGAATTATATAGAGAAAATCTGCAAGGGTATATATAGTCCATCTTTCTAGTTTTTGATTTGAATAGCAATAGGAATATCCAAAATCGACTATAACCAACTAACCTTAACACAAATAAAAATTCCACTTGAGTCACGCACTTATCGACAACCAAAAAAAAAACTAGAAAGATAGACTAAATTCAAAATTTTGAGCTTGAGAAAAAAATTTTTCATACAAAAATTTTTTTGTACCGATTGTTCCTACAGCAGCTCTATGATATAGCCAACCCATTCTGATAAAACTTGATTGAAGTATTAAGAAGTATATTAAACTTACAAATATAAAATTTCGTGGCATTCGGTTGAAAAACAACAGAGTTATTGAGGATAAACCTTATTCATGACCGATCGTTCCTATGAGAGCTATATGATATAGTCGACCGATCGGGATGATTCCGAGATATACAATGCCTGCAGCAAAAAGGAGCCTGTAGCTATTATGGTCTCGGAGGAGAAGCTGTTGATCCAGACAGACGGACAGACGGACACGGTCATATCGACTCGGCTATTCATGCTGATCAAGAATATATATACTTTATTTAATACATGTATTCAAGAATTCTATTATCGATACAGACCTTGAAATGCCTCTAAGCACAGTTCCCAACCATCATTCAATGCAATACAATACTCGTTCAAAATAAAATTGCTAAGAATATGTTGCCATGCCTTTGTAAAAGGCAATAAGCAATTATAAAATACAAATGAAGTAAGCAAGTCGTCCTTGCCGACTTAGGGTATACCCTGTACCGATAATAGATATTTCATAAAATCAGACTCCTTGAAAATCATCTTTAATTAAATATAAATTTAAAAAAAAAAATTCTCTTAACAAGCACAAACACCAAATACATGCTTTCTCGCTTACTCCTATCAGTGAACGAAACTAATGCGTCATTCGGTACAAAGCAACGTGCGTATACTATCTCGCTCACACATTTCAGCTGCTGCTACTCACAGCATTTCAGTGCAAAATATGTATACGTATTATCTCCTATATTTTTATATGTGATAGCTTTAATACAACTCTCGTTATATTTTTTTCTAATTTGCGGGGCGGAAGTAAGCGTGGCAAAAATTTGAAACAAAATTGATCTACCTGCACACTATACAGATCTACAAAAAAATTTGGTTGCTCTATCTCTTATAGTCTCCAAGATCTCGATGTTCATACAGACAGACGGACAAGTCTCAATCGACTTCGCTATTGATACTTATCAAGAATATATATACTTTATGGGGTCGGAAAATTTTCCTTCTGCCTGTTACATACATATTAGCGACTTCAATATACCCTTGTACGCTATGGGTACAGGGAATAATAACCAAATGACGGTATATACGTTCCGTACACAAAAATCTTTTCTGCATGCACCTAAAGTAACCTTGCCATAAAATCATCTGTCAGATCAATGTACCACAATGTACACAGAGTTATCAATCCGTTGTCGAATGTTAATACTTCTAATGAAAGCGAGATTTTTAAACGAGTATGTATAAATTATAATAATTATAATAAATACCGTAATTAAAAAAATACCTGAACAAAATTGATTTTTGCTTAATTTTTAGATTTTATCTATGTAATTTTAAAGTTTGAAACTGATAAAAAGGGCAAGGACGTAGATAACTGATAACGGATTACAATTGCATCGATTTTTTTGAAACGCCCTTCTTTTCACTTAGAAAAGGAAAACGAAGAACAGTTGCAGCAGAAGAAACGAAGCCTATCAATATAATTAAGCTACAGACCCGTTTTATGTTAGCGAGCCAAAAATAACCAATAGTTAATTTTCGTTTTTATGTCCTGTACCCATATGGTACAAGGGTGTATTAAAGTCGCTAAAATGTGTGTAACAGGCAGAAGGAAAATTTTCCGACCCTAAAAAGTATATATATTCTTGATCAGCATCAACAGCCGAGTCCATATGACCATGCCTGTCTGTCCGTCCGTATGAACATCGAGATCTTGGAGACTATAAGAGCTAAAGCAACCAAACTTTTGTTTGTTTGCTTCAAATTTTTGCCACGCCCACTTCCGCCCCCGCAAATAAGAAAAAACTATAACTAGAGTTCTATTAAAGCTACAGTATTTATTATTGGTAGACTCAATTTTATAGCCAATATGTACCATCTGACCGAAATTGAATGAAATCGAAGTTCGAAGTAGTTTCGTTCACTGTTAGGAGTGAGAGAGAAAGCATGCATTTGGTGTTGCGGTTTGTTTAGAGAATTTTATAAGAAATTTTATTCAATCAATGAGGATTTCGAAGGAGTCGGATCTTATGAAATATCATTTTTTGGTACAGGGGTATACTCCAAGTCGGCAGAGACGACTTGCTTACTTCGTGTTACATCAAATCAACTTAATTATTTCACATCTCGCAGAGAGTGTAAAAAAATTGGTAAGATGTTTGTAACGCATAGAAAAAATCGTTTCTAACCCTATGAAGTATGTAAATCCTTGAACAGCATCAATAGCCGAGTGGATATGTTCCTGTCCGTCTGTCTGTTTCTTCGCAGCTTTTTGAAATTTAATTTTGAGCTACGTGAATAAAAATCATATTCATCATTTTGTTCATTAATCATTTACCCAAAGCAAGTTTAAGAATTGGTCGGATGGGACAACTATAAGGCATAGAAAAAAGACCATAGGCACCTTGGGCAAAAAAGTTTTGGTCATTACAGTTGTTGGAGCAGCAGCAGATTTAGAATAATATAAATAGAATAATAAGTAGAACGTAAAAAATAATATATAAGAGAATCAAATTGAAGTTATGTTGCAAATGAATGTTCGTAAACATTGAAGTTAAAATTATCCGCAAACATGTTGCGAGCGGTATTAGCTCCACCAGGTCGCTATGACGATCGCGGTGGTCTAAGCTAAGTTTAGTTTACAAAGTTCTGTAAAGAAGGGCAGTTTACAAGTTCTGTCTAGAAGGTCAATCAGTTGAAGCTGAATTCGTTACCTGGAGTTTGGCTGCTAGGATTCGTATGGAATAAAGTGAACCAGCTAGTCTATTAACACCGCGTCCACCTTTGTAATTATTTTAATTTTGTAACCGTTCTGGAAAAAGCTCCAGGATTTTTCATTGGCGCCCGAGCAGGGACTTCGGTGTTAATTTGGATTGGTTCAGTTAAGCAAAGTGCATTCGGCATTCGGCACAAGCTTAATTATGGACACAACTAGCTGGGATAGTCACACAATTTTGGAATTGGAAGTCGGATGTCTCGCATCGAAATTAAAAGGAAAGTGCCTGTTCAACCGGTAACCAATACCCAGGTATTTAGTGCTTCAGTTGTAGCGCTTTGACCATTGTACTTTGTAGATTCAAAATTGTGAAATATACAACTAATACATGTGAAAGTATTAACCATTGACTAGCCTTCGAAGCGACATCAGTTTGATGTGCAAATAAAATAATTGTTAATTATAACAGACATATGAACAGAATCATATGGCTTTTATTCATGAAGCTGAAAATTAAAGCTTGAATAGATGCGAAGAAACAGGCAGACGGACAAACGGTAGGACGGTCAGACGGACAGACGGACATAGTCATATGGACTCGTCTATTGATGCTGATCAAGAATATATATGTATTCTATTATAATATATTTTATGGGGTCGAAAACGATGGAATTCGATGCGTTGCAAACTGACCAATTTATTTATGCCAACTATCGAAATCGAGGCTTTAATTATACCCTTGCAGAGGGTATATTAATTTTGGTCAGAAGTTTGCAACGCGCAGAAGGAAGCATCCCCGACTATATAAAGTATATATATTCTTGATCAGCATGAATAGCCGAGTCGATATGACCATGTCCGTCTGTCCGTCTGTCCGTCTGTCTGGATCAACAGCTTCTCCTCCGAGACCATAAGAGCTACAGAGCTGAGATTTTCAGCATAGGCTCCTTTTTGCTGCAGCCATTGTATATCTCAGAATCATCCCGATCGGACGACTATATCATATAGCTCCCATAGGAACGATCGGTCATAATAAGGTTTATCCTCAATAACTGTTGTTTTTCAACCGAATGTTTTGATCAGAATCGGAGGACTATATCATATAGCTCCCATAGGACCGATCGGTCATGAATAAGGCTTATCCTCAATAACTCTGTTGTTTTTCAACCGAATGCCACGAAATTTGATATTTATGAGTTTAATATGCTTCTTGATACTTCAACCAAGTCTGATCAGAATCGGTTGGCTATATCATATAGCTGCTATAGGAACAATCGGTACAAAAAAAAATTTTGTATGAAAATTTTTTTTCCTCAAGCTTAAAATTTTGAATTTGTAAATTTGGTATGTTTAATTTACAATAATGCTTGGTGAATTATATAGAGAAAATCTGCAAGGGTATACGAACTTCGGCACGGCCGAAGTTAGTCCATCTTTCTAGTTTTTGATTTGAATAGCAATAGGAATATCCAAAATCGACTATAACCAACTAACCTTAACACAAATAAAAATTCCACTTGAGTCACGCACTTATCGACAACCAAAAAAAAAACTAGAAAGATAGACTAAATTCAAAATTTTGAGCTTGAGAAAAAAAATTTTTCATACAAAATTTTTTTTTGTACCGATTGTTCCTACAGCAGCTCTATGATATAGCCAACCCATTCTGATAAAACTTGATTGAAGTATTAAGAAGTATATTAAACTTACAAATATAAAATTTCGTGGCATTCGGTTGAAAAACAACAGAGTTATTGAGGATAAACCTTATTCATGACCGATCGTTCCTATGGGAGCTATATGATATAGTCGACCGATCGGGATGATTCCGAGATATACAATGCCTGCAGCAAAAAGGAGCCTGTAGCTATTATGGTCTCGGAGGAGAAGCTGTTGATCCAGACAGACGGACAGACGGACACGGTCATATCGACTCGGCTATTCATGCTGATCAAGAATATATATACTTTATTTAATACATGTATTCAAGAATTCTATTATCGATACAGACCTTGAAATGCCTCTAAGCACAGTTCCCAACCATCATTCAATGCAATACAATACTCGTTCAAAATAAAATTGCTAAGAATATGTTGCCATGCCTTTGTAAAAGGCAATAAGCAATTATAAAATACAAATGAAGTAAGCAAGTCGTCCTTGCCGACTTAGGGTATACCCTGTACCGATAATAGATATTTCATAAAATCAGACTCCTTGGAAATCATCTTTAATTAAATATAAATTTAAAAAAAAAAATTCTCTTAACAAGCACAACCTATCAGTGAACGAAACTAATGCGTCATTCGGTACAAAGCAACGTGCGTATACTATCTCGCTCACACATTTCAGCTGCTGCTACTCACAGCATTTCAGTGCAAAATATGTATACGTATTATCTCCTATATTTTTATATGTGATAGCTTTAATACAACTCTCGTTATAATTTTTTCTAATTTGCGGGGCGGAAGTAAGCGTGGCAAAAATTTGAAACAAAATTGATCTACCTGCACACTATACAGATCTACAAAAAAATTTGGTTGCTCTATCTCTTATAGTCTCCAAGATCTCGATGTTCATACAGACAGACGGACAAGTCTCAATCGACTTCGCTATTGATACTTATCAAGAATATATATACTTTATGGGGTCGGAAAATTTTCCTTCTGCCTGTTACATACATATTAGCGACTTCAATATACCCTTGTACGCTATGGGTACAGGGAATAATAACCAAATGACGGTATATACGTTCCGTACACAAAAATCTTTTCTGCATGCACCTAAAGTAACCTTGCAATAAAATCATCTGTCAGATCAATGTACCACAATGTACACAGAGTTATCAATCCGTTGTCGAATGTTAATACTTCTAATGAAAGCGAGATTTTTAAACGAGTATGTATAAATTATAATAATTATAATAAATACCGTAATTAAAAAATACCTGAACAAAATTGATTTTTGCTTAATTTTTAGATTTTATCTATGTAATTTTAAAGTTTGAAACTGATAAAAAGGGCAAGGACGCAGATAACTGATAACGGATTACAATTGCATCGATTTTTTTGAAACGCCCTTCTTTTCACTTAGAAAAGGAAAACGAAGAACAGTTGCAGCAGAAGAAACGAAGCCTATCAATATAATTAAGCTACAGACCCGTTTTATGTTAGCGAGCCAAAAATAACCAATAGTTAATTTTCGTTTTTATGTCCTGTACCCATATGGTACAAGGGTGTATTAAAGTCGCTAAAATGTGTGTAACAGGCAGAAGGAAAATTTTCCGACCCTAAAAAGTATATATATTCTTGATCAGCATCAACAGCCGAGTCCATATGACCATGCCTGTCTGTCCGTCCGTATGAACATCGAGATCTTGGAGACTATAAGAGCTAAAGCAACCAAACTTTTGTTTGTTTGCTTCAAATTTTTGCCACGCCCACTTCCGCCCCCGCAAATAAGAAAAAACTATAACTAGAGTTGTATTAAAGCTACAGTATTTATTATTGGTAGACTCAATTTTATCTGACCGAAATTGAATGAAATCGAAGTTCGAAGTAGTTTCGTTCACTGTTAGGAGTGAGAGAGAAAGCATGCATTTGGTGTTGCGGTTTGTTTAGAGAATTTTATAAGAAATTTTATTCAATCAATGAGGATTTCGAAGGAGTCGGATCTTATGAAATATCATTTTTTGGTACAGGGTATACTCCAAGTCGGCAGAGACGACTTGCTTACTTCGTGTTACATCAAATCAACTTAATTATTTCACATCTCGCAGAGAGTGTAAAAAAATTGGTCAGATGTTTGTAACGCATAGAAAAAATCGTTTCTAACCCTATGAAGTATGTAAATCCTTGAACAGCATCAATAGCCGAGTGGATATGTTCCTGTCCGTCTGTCTGTTTCTTCGCAGCTTTTTGAAATTTAATTTTGAGCTACGTGAATAAAAATCATATTCATCATTTTGTTCATTAATCATTTACCCAAAGCAAGTTTAAGAATTGGTCGGATGGGACAACTATAAGGCATAGAAAAAGACCATAGGCACCTTGGGCAAAAAAGTTTTGGTCATTACAGTTGTTGGAGCAGCAGCAGATTTAGAATAATATAAATAGAATAATAAGTAGAACGTAAAAATAATATATAAGAGAATCAAATTGAAGTTATGTTGCAAATGAATGTTCGTAAACATTGAAGTTAAAATTATCCGCAAACATGTTGCGAGCGGTATTAGCTCCACCAGGTCGCTATGACGATCGCGGTGGTCTAAGCTAAGTTTAGTTTACAAAGTTCTGTAAAGAAGGGCAGTTTACAAGTTCTGTCTAGAAGGTCAATCAGTTGAAGCTGAATTCGTTACCTGGAGTTTGGCTGCTAGGATTCGTATGGAATAAAGTGAACCAGCTAGTCTATTAACACCGCGTCCACCTTTGTAATTATTTTAATTTTGTAACCGTTCTGGAAAAAGCTCCAGGATTTTTCATTGGCGCCCGAGCAGGGACTTCGGTGTTAATTTGGATTGGTTCAGTTAAGCAAAGTGCATTCGGCATTCGGCACAAGCTTAATTCTGGACACAACTAGCTGGGATAGTCACACAATTTTGGAATTGGAAGTCGGATGTCTCGCATCGAAATTAAAAGGAAAGTGCCTGTTCAACCGGTAACCAATACCCAGGTATTTAGTGCTTCAGTAGTAGCGCTTTGACCATTGTACTTTGTAGATTCAAAATTGTGAAATATATAACTAATACATGTGAAAGTATTAACCATTGACTAGCCTTCGAAGCGACATCAGTTTGATGTGCAAATAAACTAATTGTTAATTATAACAGACATATGAACAGAATCATATGGCTTTTATTCATGAAGCTGAAAATTAAAGCTTGAATAGATGCGAAGAAACAGGCAGACGGACAAACGGTAGGACGGTCAGACGGACAGACGGACATAGTCATATGGACTCGTCTATTGATGCTGATCAAGAATATATATGTATTCTATTATAATATATTTTATGGGGTCGAAAACGATAGAATTCGATGCGTTGCAAACTGACCAATTTATTTATGCCAACTATCGAAATCGAGGCTTTAATTATACCCTTGCAGAGGGTATATTAATTTTGGTCAGAAGTTTGCAACGCACAGAAGGAAGCATCCCCGACTATATAAAGTATATATATTCTTGATCAGCATGAATAGCCGAGTCGATATGACCATGTCCGTCTGTCCGTCAGTCCGTCTGTCTGGATCAACAGCTTCTCCTCCGAGACCATAAGAGCTACAGAGCTGAGATTTTCAGCATAGGCTCCTTTTTGCTGCAGCCATTGTATATCTCAGAATCATCCCGATCGGACGACTATATCATATAGCTCCCATAGGAACGATCGGTCATAAATAAGGTTTATCCTCAATAACTGTTGTTTTTCAACCGAATGTTTTGATCAGAATCGGAGGACTATATCATATAGCTCCCATAGGACCGATCGGTCATGAATAAGGCTTATCCTCAATAACTCTGTTGTTTTTCAACCGAATGCCACGAAATTTGATATTTAAGAGTTTAATATGCTTCTTGATACTTCAACCAAGTCTGATCAGAATCGGTTGGCTATATCATATAGCTGCTATAGGAACAATCGGTACAAAAAAAAATTTTGTATGAAAATTTTTTTTCCTCAAGCTTAAAATTTTGAATTTGTAAATTTGGTATGTTTAATTTACAATAATGCTTGGTGAATTATATAGAGAAAATCTGCAAGGGTATACGAACTTCGGCACGGCCGAAGTTAGTCCATCTTTCTAGATTTTGATTTGAATAGCAATAGGAATGTCCAAAATCGACTATAACCAACTAACCTTAACACAAATAAAAATTCCACTTGAGTCACGCACTTATCGACAACCAAAAAAAAAACTAGAAAGATAGACTTAATTCAAAATTTTGAGCTTGAGAAAAAAAATTTTTCATACAAAATTTTTTTTGTACCGATTGTTCCTACAGCAGCTCTATGATATAGCCAACCCATTCTGATAAAACTTGATTGAAGTATTAAGAAGTATATTAAACTTACAAATATAAAATTTCGTGGCATTCGGTTGAAAAACAACAGAGTTATTGAGGATAAACCTTATTCATGACCGATCGTTCCTATGGGAGCTATATGATATAGTCGACCGATCGGGATGATTCCGAGATATACAATGCCTGCAGCAAAAAGGAGCCTGTAGCTATTATGGTCTCGGAGGAGAAGCTGTTGATCCAGACAGACGGACAGACGGACACGGTCATATCGACTCGGCTATTCATGCTGATCAAGAATATATATACTTTATTTAATACATGTATTCAAGAATTCTATTATCGATACAGACCTTGAAATGCCTCTAAGCACAGTTCCCAACCATCATTCAATGCAATACAATACTCGTTCAAAATAAAATTGCTAAGAATATGTTGCCATGCCTTTGTAAAAAGGCAATAAGCAATTATAAAATACAAATGAAGTAAGCAAGTCGTCCTTGCCGACTTAGGGTATACCCTGTACCGATAATAGATATTTCATAAAATCAGACTCCTTGGAAATCATCTTTAATTAAATATAAATTTAAAAAAAAAAAATTCTCTTAACAAGCACAACCTATCAGTGAACGAAACTAATGCGTCATTCGGTACAAAGCAACGTGCGTATACTATCTCGCTCACACATTTCAGCTGCTGCTACTCACAGCATTTCAGTGCAAAATATGTATACGTATTATCTCCTATATTTTTATATGTGATAGCTTTAATACAACTCTCGTTATAATTTTTTCTAATTTGCGGGGCGGAAGTAAGCGTGGCAAAAATTTGAAACAAAATTGATCTACCTGCACACTATACAGATCTACAAAAAAATTTGGTTGCTCTATCTCTTATAGTCTCCAAGATCTCGATGTTCATACAGACAGACGGACAAGTCTCAATAGACTTCGCTATTGATACTTATCAAGAATACATATACTTTATGGGGTCAATATACCCTTGTACGCTATGGGTACAGGGAATAATAACCAAATGACGGTATATACGTTCCGTACACAAAAATCTTTTCTGCATGCACCTAAAGTAACCTTGCAATAAAATCATCTGTCAGATCAATGTACCACAATGTACACAGAGTTATCAATCCGTTGTCGAATGTTAATACTTCTAATGAAAGCGAGATTTTTAAACGAGTATGTATAAATTATAATAATTATAATAAATACCGTAATTAAAAAATACCTGAACAAAATTGATTTTTGCTTAATTTTTAGATTTTATCTATGTAATTTTAAAGTTTGAAACTGATAAAAAGGGCAAGGACGCAGATAACTGATAACGGATTACAATTGCATCGATTTTTTTTGAAACGCCCTTCTTTTCACTTAGAAAAGGAAAACGAAGAACAGTTGCAGCAGAAGAAACGAAGCCTATCAATATAATTAAGCTACAGACCCGTTTTATGTTAGCGAGCCAAAAATAACCAATAGTTAATTTTCGTTTTTATGTCCTGTACCCATATGGTACAAGGGTGTATTAAAGTCGCTAAAATGTGTGTAACAGGCAGAAGGAAAATTTTCCGACCCTAAAAGTATATATATTCTTGATCAGCATCAACAGCCGAGTCCATATGACCATGCCTGTCTGTCCGTCCGTATGAACATCGAGATCTTGGAGACTATAAGAGCTTAAGCAACCAAACTTTTGTTTGTTTGCTTAAAATTTTGCCACGCCCACTTCCGCCCCCGCAAATAAGAAAAAACTATAACTAGAGTTGTATTAAAGCTACAGTATTTATTATTGGTAGACTCAATTTTATAGCCAATATGTACCATCTGACCGAAATCGAATGAAATCGAAGTTCGAAGTAGTTTCGTTCACTGTTAGGAGTGAGAGAGAAAGCATGCATTTGGTGTTGCGGTTTGTTTAGAGAATTTTATAAGAAATTTTATTCAATCAATGAGGATTTCGAAGGAGTCGGATCTTATGAAATATCATTTTTTGGTACAGGGTATACTCCAAGTCGGCAGAGACGACTTGCTTACTTCGTGTTACATCAAATCAACTTAATTATTTCACATCTCGCAGAGAGTGTAAAAAAATTGGTCAGATGTTTGTAACGCATAGAAAAAATCGTTTCTAACCCTATGAAGTATGTAAATCCTTGAACAGCATCAATAGCCGAGTGGATATGTTCCTGTCCGTCTGTCTGTTTCTTCGCAGCTTTTTGAAATTTAATTTTGAGCTACGTGAATAAAAATCATATTCATCATTTTGTTCATTAATCATTTACCCAAAGCAAGTTTAAGAATTGGTCGGATGGGACAACTATAAGGCATAGAAAAAGACCATAGGCACCTTGGGCAAAAAGTTTTGGTCATTACAGTTGTTGGAGCAGCAGTAGATTTAGAATAATATAAATAGAATAATAAGTAGAACGTAAAAATAATATATAAGAGAATCAAATTGAAGTTATGTTGCAAATGAATGTTCGTAAACATTGAAGTTAAAATTATCCGCAAACATGTTGCGAGCGGTATTAGCTCCACCAGGTCGCTATGACGATCGCGGTGGTCTAAGCTAAGTTTAGTTTACAAAGTTCTGTAAAGAAGGGCAGTTTACAAGTTCTGTCTAGAAGGTCAATCAGTTGAAGCTGAATTCGTTACCTGGAGTTTGGCTGCTAGGATTCGTATGGAATAAAGTGAACCAGCTAGTCTATTAACACCGCGTCCACCTTTGTAATTATTTTAATTTTGTAACCGTTCTGGAAAAAGCTCCAGGATTTTTCAACAGTTATTGTGAGAAAAACTTTTTTGGTTTTCAAGCCATCTCAACCAGCATTGGTATACAGATGATAATTCAACGCCACACCCGTAAATTGGTATCAGATGGGATGATAAATACCGACAAAGGCGTCGTAGTCCAAAGCTTATCAAAGTTTCAAGCGTCAATTCTCTTCTCACCTACTGACTTTCGCGAAAATACATTGAAACACAGAGTAAGCTAGGAAACAGAAATGTTCCAAGGGCACAATATCCAAGGGGTAAATCGCTTTGCAATGCTTAGCGATAGCCACATTTGTAAAAGCAAAAAGCCAACAACGCTTCTGGTAGTCTTCCTAGAGCTCCCCTCCCAACTTACCCAACCCTAAATTTCTAGTTATGTCTACAAGTGATACGGAAAAGCCACTCTCGTCATACTCGTGCTTCGCAGTTGAAAAAGCAATTTAACTCATCAGCACTAAAATCATTAACATCAACCAAATGAGAGATGGCAGTCTCTTAATCTTCGTTGATATTATAACTATTGCAGAAAAATTCATAGCAGCCAAAGAGCTTCCAGGCCTTTGCAAAATGCCAATATCACTCGAACCTAAACCATTTCAAGGGCACAGTATATGCCCCCTATCACAATAATGTCTCAGATGAGGAAATATCGCAAGATGTTCAGTCTCAAGGAGTTGTTGACATTTATAAATACATAAAACAAATCGATGGCAAAGCTGTACCATCCGGTGTGGTCCAGATAACCTTTAACTTATAGCTCGGGTTAAGGAATATATTCCTAACCCAATGCGGTGCAAAAATTGCCAAGTAATAGGCAACACAGTGAACTATTGCAAGGGAAAAACTATTTGCGACCCATGTGGTCTACCATCTCACCAATCAATACAGTGTACACGCACTTTTTCTATTAACTGTAACGGAGAGCACCCAGCTAGTAGCAAGGAATGCCCAAAATTTAGAGAAGCACAAGAAATCACCACAACTGAAAAATGAATAATGTACGAACACAACATTTTATAAGCAACAATCAAAAAACAAAATCTACACACCTACACATATGCAGAAAACAAAACTGTAATAATATTAAAATTAAGAATGAATATATTAAAAAAACTTAAAATACTAGGTCTAATCTTTGACAATAAGTATAATTTTAATGAATAGATCAAATCTTTAACAAATACATTAAGCGGTAGACTAAATGTAATTAGATGGTTAAGTAACCATAAACTAAAAAGCAACTGCTCATCCCTCATGAACATAACTAAATCTATCATCCTTGCTAAGATTGACTACGGCCTTCCAATTTATGGAAAAACTATTAAAACAAACCTTAAAAACTATCAACTTCCTATCACTCCTCCTCCAGACTTGCATTAGGCGCCTTTCGTACCCCAATTTTCAACATGTTGGCAGAAATTGGACTCCCCGACCTTAACACGAGATTTCAATGGAGCACCGACAGATATATTAAAAACAAATACACAAGGATCTTCCCTTTACGATACAATTTTAATGCAACTTAAACGGAAAAAAACAGTCGTAAAACCTTCAAGCTTACAATTTATTATTAAAAAAGATGCAGATCTAAGCATAGCCCTGACACCAACAATGAAGTATAGTGAAATGCCTATAAACAGTCAATCAATTTTGTCATGAAATATATGAAAGACTCAACCCTAAACGGAGTCTACATAACCATTTTTAACAAAATAAGAATCGACTATAAGACATGGACTTTCCGTGGCTATACTTCGACTTTCTCAGCGGAAGCTCAAGCAATACTCAGTGCGATGGAGCTTGCAAATAACGTCAATCGCAAAAGGATAAAGCTGATCTGGACACCAAGACACGTAGGCATTTCGGGAAATGTGCAAGCTGACACAGCAGTAAAAACAGCTACACTATCCCCATTGTTTTTACACAATATAAACAACAAAAAAGATATAAATGGAATAATTACTGCAATCACTAGAGAAATAATTAAAACAAACTGGAATAAATATTCACAATACTACAAAATCATCAACACAGCAAAAAAACCAGCTCACATACCAATTAAAATAAACAGGAATCATGCAATTAAATACACAAGATTACGTCTAGGACAAACTAAGATCACACATGAATACATACTAAACAAAACATCGCCAACAATCTGCCCACTCTGCAATGAGGACAATCTTACACTACTCTATCTTTCATATCAATGCGAACATATTATTAACCTTTTTCACTCCCTTAACTTTCCCCCACTTAATGTCCTTATCAAAGAAGCCAAGCTACCTAACATAGAAAACTTTATAAAAATCATAAATAAACTAAGTATAGAAATCTAATTATAAAGTTAGCCTAAAGGCGTTTGTTGCTCCGGCATTGTAAATTAAAATTGTAAAGTAGAATTAATTCTTCGCTACAATTAAATAAATAAATAAATAAATACCGACACAAATCAAAAAAAATCAATAAAAACAGTCAACCCCCATATGCACCAAGTAAATGCAGCTTTTATGTATGTATGTACAAACACGTGCACCAAGTAAATGCAGCTTTTATGAATGTATCTACAAACACGTGCTTGATTCCGGTCGTGGCGAACTCGAATTTTCTTTCGTAGCTTTTATTTTTGCTTCAATTTTTTTAATAAATTTTATATTTCCAATACTTAAAAAATTTTGAGGCCGATATTACGGAGAAAGTAATTAATTAATCTGATTAATCCGCATGAGTGCTCACACGCGCACTTTGTACTTGCTCTCGTGCACTGCATTAAGTTTGGTTCTCTTACATCGATCAGAACTAATGATATTTGTCGACTTCAAACGCACGCAGATCTCTGCTGTGAGCATTTGATGTATTAGAAGAAGCTTTATAAAACAATGGTACATCAAAATAATGTCCTGGCTTGCTAGATTATGACTTCTTTTTATTTCCGCACATCAAAAAAAGCTGCGTGGTCAACGATTTACGAGCGCCGAAGAAGCAGTTGAAGGGTCTTAAAGGTGTCTCAAGGAGAATGGATAAACTACTAGGACATGTTTTGAACAAATGCTAAAATATTGATCATCTTAGGGTATATTTCGAAAAATAAAGGTTCGTTTTTATTTACCATTCCTGAAATATAAATAGCAAAAAGCTTTGCCTTGGATGGGAACAGAATTGTTATAAAATCCACATATCGGAGTAACTATGAAATCACTACAGATTAACCATATTACATCTACGGCATATCGCCAGTACACCTTAAAAAGAATTGATAGATATCTAAGAATGAATATTTGGGCTAATAAGTTCGACTAACATCATTGGTTGAAATACATCATATGTAGCTACTACATTACACCAATGTTCATTTACAATTACTGTCATTGACATTGACATTGCATTCAACAAATTATCGATTCCGTACAAGTTTTATATGAGAAATGAGGCTAACTTAAGTGTTGATTGTAAATGGCTCAAAATAGAGAAACTAAAAGAAACGAAAAAAGAAAGGAAAAGTTAATGTAAATTTTTACGGCAAAGAAATAATACAGCCTGTAAAATAAAAATAGAAATTAGAGGTATAATACATAATATGTAATATGAAGGTCATAAGTAAGAAATTTAGATTTACCTTTCGAGGTTAATAAGATAGCTGACTCCGTAATTGGAATAGCAATTAGGAAAATAAATAACCCATTACAGTCTTCGATAGATGAGTTTTTTAAGTGGCCCTAAGGCCTTCGTTGCCAGTGCTTGTAAAATATATAGTTAGGTTGATAGTTTACAACTATATCCTATACTTACTTTTTTTTAGCGTTTGCAATTCTCAAGTTTTATTTTGATAATTCAAATAAAAGCACAAATGTTGTTCTATTTGGTTACATGTATAGGAGTTTGGATGATCGGTCGATGATAGTCGAACATATATGTATTAGATATATATAATTGTAAGAATAATATAATATATATTATTTAACAGTTATAGTTGTTGTTTTTATATTGATTTAAATAAAGCAGCAGTTGTCGTCGTCTATCCTCTGCATTATTTGATCTCTAATTTTGAATCCAAGTTCATATATATTTTTAAAAATTAAAGAAGGTAATGATTGTTGAGGATTTTAGATAATGAATGGGTTTGTTTTATTTTGGTTTGCGTTTGGTTGTTTAATCGACCTCCTCGATGGTGGGGCCAGCATCAGCGGCTCCGGCACCGGGTGGGGCACCAGGACCAGCAGCTCCGGGAGCACCAGGCATACCGCCAGGAGCACCACCAGTACCCTGATACAGTTTTCCTTTTGACGGTGCTCATACTCCTCCTTATCGGCCAGTTGGTTGGCATCCAGCCATTTGATGGCATCGTTGCACTTATCCAAAATGGTGATACGATCAGAGTCAGAGATTTTGGTCTTCAGGTTGTCCTCATCGAGGGTAGCCTTCATGTTGAAGCAGCATGACTCCAAGCCGTTCTTGGCGGCAATAGTCTCCTTTTGCTGTATTATTATATTTATTATAAAATAAATGAAGTAAGCAAGTCGTCCATGCCGGCTTGGAGTATGCCCTGTACCAAAAAAGGATATTTCATTTAAACAGACTCCTCCGCAATCCTCATTAATTGAATAAAATTTTTCATAAAATTCTCTTAACAAACCGCAACACAAAATGCATGCTTTCTCGCTCATTCACATCAGTGAACGAAACTAATGCGTCATTCGGTACAAAGCAACATGCGCATGCTATCTCGCTCACACATTTCAGTTGCTGCTGCCCATAGAATTTCAGTACAAAACTTATATACGTATATCTCCGATAATTATTGTCCGATTTCGGTCAAATTCGGTCAGATGGTACATATTGGCTATATAATTGAGTCTACTAAAAATAATTACTGTAGCTTTAATAGTACTCTAGTTATAGTTTTTTCTAATTTGTGGGGGCGGAAGTGGGCGTGGCAAAAATTTGAAACAAACTTGATCTGCGTAGACACTAGACGGATGTTGACACCAAATTTGGTTGCTCTAGCTCTTATAGTCTCTGAGATCTCGATTTTCATACGGACGGACGGACAGACGGACAGACGGACAGACGGACAGACGGACATGGTCATATCGACTCGGCTGTTGATGCTGATCAAGAATATATATACTTTATAGGGTCGGAAAATTTTCCTTCTGCCTGTTACATACATTTTAGCGACTTTAATATACCCTTGTACCCTATGGGTACAGGGCATAAAAATAACCCAATTTGATAAAATTGTATACAAAATCCATAGGCTTCCACACCACTTAACTGTGGCATCACTAAAATGCGAGGGAAGGATTTTCACTTGCGAGGTCAGTCTACACGATGTCCCTGTTCCTACACCATACAATATATAGTATAAGTATTCCTTGTATTCCGCCCTTGATAAAGACTAAAGAGACATCGACTTCGAATTCAGTCAATCTAATCAGATCCAACTAATATACTTAACTTTTAAACTGTTCCAGCTTTTCTAACTCTTACTTCCAATTTCGAGCCAAATTGTTCGACGGCGAATTATTTGGTTTACCAAAAGTTAATTTCTCATTAATTTATTAAGCTTTTCATACTATAGACGCTATGATTGACTATGAACATCAGCAACCCCAGGGGGTAGGTAATGTTCAAACAACTGATGTGTTCACTGCGTCAACCACAAAAATTCTGCAACCATGTTAGCAACTTTGTCGATGATAACAACACATTTCACCGTACTCAACTTCCACTCGAGGGACTTAAGTGTTTGGTCAGACATTCAATTTAATTTATATTTCGTTACATTATTGGAATGAACATAATGAAATGTTATTGTATCACATATTCTGGATCCATGGAGGTGAATTTAAAAGAGTAGTCGGACAAACCATACTTTAGCAGTATAGACTCGAAATGTGGGATCGGAACTCTGAAAGCGGACATTGGGAGCTACTTTTCACACAAAGGGATGCACGTTTTTTGAGTTATTATCTTAAATGCATCATCTTAAATCTTTTTTTTTGGGTCATAGATTTATTTACGGTCAACTGCAATTAACTAAATTGATAACATAACAAAAATTCAAGTAGCCGATTCAATGTGCAAGCCTGTTTATAATTAATTAACATTGTCTGTTAAACTGGTAACTAAAGTACTGAAACCAAACAGTATCCCAGCTTTCAGCTCTTATATTCGCACGATCGCGATCGTTGGGACCGAAAATCGTTGTAAAACTCATTTTATTGATGGACGCGTTTGTTTGAAATATGTAATCGATAGAGATTATGTACTGTAAAACGGTAGAAATTTTATATTTCTTTTACGCAAAGAAAAAAAGATATTTGTGTCTTCTTCGGAGTCCGAATTAGTATTAACTCTCTCCTTATTTCAATAAATCGACTTAGCATAAAAGTGCATAAGTGACAGAGTTCTGTCGCTCAAAGAAGCGACCGAATGGAAGTATATGGTATGCCATATGTATTTGTTTATATTGCAAAATATGTATTCCCCTTATTACTTTTAATTATTATATTATTATTTTCTAGTAGCTGGACTACTTTAAATGGTCCTACATATGCTGGTTTTAATTTATGACAAATTTCCTTTTTCAACAAATCTGGGGCTCCCACTGCTAGTTTAAGATCTTAGGTCTTAATGTCATAATATTTATATATATAATGTCATAATATTTCTATGACTTCGTTCTACTGTACCTAAAGCTTGGTGATAATATGCAGTAGACGTTATGTTGTCTATACTGCGCAGGAAATGTACAAGTAGAATTGCCTATGCAAATACTTGACAACGCTTCAAAACCCAGCTTATATGAAATATTTGATAATGACGAAGTAAGTAGAGTAGTGGCCTTGCAAATAAGTGTAGTATGTTGTATGCCAAATGAGCATATGCCCACAGCATTGTAGAGTATACAATGTAACCAGTGGTCATATGCTCAACACAAAGTAAAGAAGTACAAATAATCAAAAATATATATATAAGTGCAGTAATAGGATCCGTCACTTATGCGGACTGACCGCAGCGTGGGAACGCTAGCGTAAGCACTTTTTGAGTATGTACCGTCTGTACATATAAGTACATATGCATATATATACATACATACTACGCTCTCTCGTTCTGCTGCCTTCAGCGGCAGAACTTATATACTTTAATTCTTAAGGCATATTCTTATATACATAAGCATATACATAAGCATACCGCTCCTCTGCCGGCTTCACTGGCAGCGCAGCTAAGCGGTCTTAGCTAGAGTTAAGAATTGTAACAGAATTAAGATTGATTAAATAAATGACCATCAAACCATACAGACATATCGTGTCTTCAAAAATAATATTGAAAATACTATCAACCTTGGGAGAACCTATTACATGGCGACCGTGACATTGGTCACAAAGGAATAATGACCAGGACGAAAAAAGAAAAAACCTGGAAGGAAAAAGGAGCAGGAGAAAAAGAAAGCAAGATGATCCTCTAAAAAAAAAAAAAACCAAAAAGGAAAAACAGTTTTTCAATCATTTACGCAAAGTTACACACGATTGGAAAGAAGAAAATGAATGCTGATAAAAATAATTAAAAAATAAAGAAGGAACTGCTCCAGCTTACCTCCTCCAATTACCTTAAAAAAAAAAAAATGAAACCAGCAAACAACCAGCCAATCAACCAACAAAATCCTTTCTACATCTTCCCCCGTCTCGTTCTATTTCGGAAACCTCCAGCTATATCTAATGTCCAAAAAAAAAAAAAAGGAGTTAAAGCGGGGAGACAAGAACCATTCCCAGTGACCAATAGAAAACGCTTACACATGGATTTGTATATATATATGCAGAAATCGAGAAACCCCCCACCACGAAAAAAATCAATTAATTTATAAGAAAAAAAATTGGTTAATGTCTCGAGTAAAAAGGAGAAGATGACAACAAATTGTGAGCCTTGTGGCAACGCTATATGCAACTGCAATAGCTTTGAAAAAAAAAATAAATAAATAAATTTACAAAAGAAAGAAGAATTGGAGGTACGACCACAAACGAAATATCTAAATACAAATAATACGAGAGACATTTAAATGTTATTGTTGTTAAATAATATCAAACAAGTTTAAGTGAAAGAAATTAAACACAACAACACAACAAAAATTTCCTTTTTACACGATGTCAACCGAGAAGTTCAGGTTCCTGAACTCTGCTCCTATTGAGCAAAGGGACGCACCGACTCTCAAGGAGGCGCAAGAGGTGTGTCCAAACGATGGACCAAGACCGCTGACGATAGAAGAATATCGGCAGCGGCAAAACAAAAGCCAAACCAAGAAGAAGAGAAATAAGGGAGGAAAGCTGGCCAATCTAATGAGGGCCAGACGACTGGAGCTGGACCTGATGAAGAAAGCGACAACTACGGAGGAAAAGCAACAAATCGAGAAACGACTAGACATGATAAGAGCACAATTTTTATGAGGAATAATAAGTAAAATTCTGAAAATAAAGAGCTTAGTTAAGTGCACAGGCAACGAGATCCGATCTAAAACTGGTGAATAAATCATTACTGAAGGAAAACTGAAACCCATATGACGCTAAGAGGATAAAATGAAGAAACAAATATCAAAGAAGCTAACTTCGGTCGTGCCGAAGTTTGTATACCCTTGCAGATTAATTGATTACTTTCTCCGTCATATCGGATTCAAGATATTTTAAAAATTGGAAATATAAAATTTAAAAAAATTTGAACCAAAAAAAGAATCAGTAAGAAAAAATTCGAGTTTGCCAACGGCCGGGTTGAACCTCCGCTCACGTCACTTCTAGAATCGATCTCTACCTATTGCGCTACCAAACTTGAAATTCACTGCCTCGCTATTTCGGTATACATTGCAAGCGTCCAGCTTTTCGCTCTCTAAAGTTTCTGACGAATTCTAGAAAACAACAACGCAATACAAATAGTTTTCTGTCTCTTTCTGTTTCGCACTCAGCTTGTAGTTTTTTCAAGCACGTGTTCGCATATATGAATGTATGTATGTTTGTATGTTTCCATGTATGTTGTTTGTGTACGCATATATTAAAGCAAATATAAACGTATTTAATTGGCTGCATATGCATACATACTGATGCTGATGGGGGTTGATTCATTGATTTTATTGATTTATGTCGGTGTTTCTAATGCGATCTGATTAAAAACTTACTGATATGATGAAGAAGTATAATTCTCATCTGATCACCAAATTTGGTTGAGATATCTTAAAAAACAATAAAGTTTTTTTTCACAAAAACATACTTTTTCTGATGGGGGTTCATTATTGATTTTATTGATTTATGTCGGTGTTTATTATCCGATCTGAATCAAACTGCTGGTAAGGTGTAAAAGTAGAATTCTCATCTGTTCCTTGGATGGGATATCTTCTAAAACCAAAAAGTTTTTCTCACAAGAACATACTTTTTCTGATGGGGTTGATTATTGATTTTATTGATTTATGTCGGTGTTTATTATCCGATCTGAATCAAACTTGCTGGTAAGGTGTAAAAGTAGAATCATCTGTGTGGCAAATTTGGTTGAGATATCTCACAAGAACTGTTTTGAACAACTCACATTTTGTTCGAGGTACCTCTAATCTTTCCTATTTTTCTTTGACTTATAGTTGTCCGATGCTACCAATTCTTAAGCTTAATTTAGATAAAATATCAATGAACAGAATGATATGACTTTTATTCACGAAGCTCAAAATTTAAGTTAAATTTTGTATGAAGAAACAGACAGACGGACAGACGGACAGACAGACATGGTCATATCGACTCGGCTATTGATGCTGATCAAGAATATATATACTTTATGGGATCGGAAACGATTATTTCTATGCGTTACAAACATCTGACCAATTTTATTATACCCTCTGCAAGGGTATAAATATAAAACAAAATATTACAAAATCTGTTTTAGTCATTAAAATTAAAATAATAAAGTTCATTTGTGATCAAAAAAGCGTTTTTATGCCCTTGCAGAGGGTATAATAAAATTGGTCAGATGTTTGTAACGCATACAAATAATCGTTTCCGACCCCATAAAGTATATATATTCTTGATCAGCATCGAAAGCCGAGTTGATATGACCATGTCCGCCTGTCCGTCTGTCCGTCTGTCTGTTTCTTCGCACTTTTTCGAACTTAAATTTTGAGCTACGTGAATAAAATTCATATCATTCTCTTCATTGATGATTTATCTAAATCAAGTTTAAAGATTGGTAGGATCGGACAACTATAAGTTATAGAAAAATAGGAAAGATCAGAGGTACCTCGGTCAAAATGTGAGTTGTTCAAAACAGTTCTTGTGAGAAAAACTTTTTTGTTTTTGAGATATCTCAACCAAATTTGCCACACAGATGAGAATTCTACTTTTACACCTTACCAGCAGTTTGATTCAGATCGGATAATAAACACCGACATAAATCAATAAAATCAATAATGAACCCCCATCAGAAAAAGTATGTTTTTGTGAAAAAAAACTTTATTGTTTTTTAAGATATCTCAACCAAATTTGGTGATCAGATGAGAATTATACTTCTTCATCATATCAGTAAGTTTTTAATCAGATCGCATTAGAAACACCGACATAAATCAATAAAATCAATGAATCAACCCCCATCAGCATCAGTATGTATGCATATGCAGCCAATTAAATACGTTTATATTTGCTTTTATATATGCGTACACAAACAACATACATGGAAACATACAAACATACATACATACATATATATATGCGAACACGTGCTTGAAAAAACTACAAGCTGAGTGCGAAACAGAAAGAGACAGAAAACTATTTGTATTGCGTTGTTGTTTTCTACAATTCGTCAGAAAATTTAGAGAGCGAGAAGCTGGACGCTTGCAATGTATACCGAAATAGCGAGGCCCTGAAATTAAAGTTTGGTAGCGCAACAGGTAGAGATCGATTCTAGAAGTGACATGAACGAAGGTTCAATACCGGCCGTTGGCAAACTCGAATTTTTTTCTTATTGATTCTTTTTTTGGTTCAAATTTTTTTTTAATTTTATATTTCAAATTTTTAAAATATCTTGAATCCGATATCACGGAGAAAGTAATCAATTAATCTGCAAGGGGTATACAAACTTCGGCACGGTCGAAGTTAGCTTCTTTGATATTTTTATTGAAATTGCAAAAAAAAATTTTTTTTTGTGATTGTTTTAGGTTATTTTTTTTATATTTTATATTGATGGTTCATTTTCTATGAAATAATCTTTAACATTGTCTTTTATAACTTATAAACTTTATATTTCGGAAATTTTTTTCTTTGGTCTTCCGTGTTCGCACGTGTCTTATTGAGGCAATAAATGGTTCCGACGAGGCTGCCAGCATGTTGAAATGGTACTCATTATGTCTCACCCGAATGTATTAGTGTTTCTAAGTTTTTTGTAGTCCTTGATCTTTCATTCCTGTGCTTCTTCAGATAGCTCTCCAGTTGGTAAGCACTAATACTTTATTAAGTCCTTTCCATGAGCCAAAATCTTATGTACTGTGGGGGTTAGTTTCTTGTGAGGGTACAATTCATTTAAAAGTTGAGCTGTTTTCGATGCATATTCGGCAAATTTAATACCATTTATCATTTCCCTGCAGTTTAGGACATTAAGGATAACAGCCAACCTCTTAATGATCTCATGATTAACACCTGTTATCAATGATGTTATGTGATCATTTTCAAAAAATTTCCTCGAAGTATTTCCATCATTCGTATTGGCGTATCCATACTTTGTGCGGTCAACTTTTAATGCACTAATGTTTTCGGGTGTAACATCCATCACTTTAAGCAATTCCGTTACATATTCAAATTGATTTTCAGCGGCACGAAAAACTTCAAATATCGTAGAGTTCTCTAAGTCCATTTTTGCACTTTGAAATTATAAGTAAATTATATTTAACTAGAAATATGGACTAACTTCGGCTTCGTGTATCTAGGTGTATCTCTGTTGATTCTACTCCACCAAAGTTTGAAAAATGCGAAAATTTAGTGTATTTTTGAATCGTCTCCAATTTACTGAGTATTTCAAATTTCATTAAATTTTTTACAACAAATAACTAAAAGTTTATCTACTTTTCGAATAAAGTAAAAATATTCAAGATTAGTTGCTTAAATCGACCAATATTCAGTTTCAAAGTTGCGAGTTTTTGTAAAAATTGTACATTTTTTTCATACATGAAAAATGTCTCCACTTTGAGATGATGTAGCACCTACAATTCTTATCGGATTTCAAAAATATCCATAACTTCTGAAGTAGTATCTGTCGATTTCATTATTCACTTTTGCCCAATACGATGGTGAAAAAAATTATTTTTGGTCAGCTATCCGGGCAGAGGGCCCACTGGGCGACGAATTTGATTGCAAAACCTTTGAAAACAAATTATATTACAAAAATTTCAAGATCGTTCTATTCGAACTATATTTTACCATGTTACAGTGGGCTGATTAAGCCAATTCAAGAAGTTAAACTACAAAATCGATCAAATATATACTGAGTATTATATAGCTGAACAATTGGTATATAAATTCAGATTACGGACAAGCCAATATCGGTTATTGACACTAATCAAGAATATATATATACTTTACGGTGTCGGAAACGCTTTTTAAATGCACTACAAATATCTGATTAATTTGAACATACTCTGTAATAATATAAATGTCATTACTCTTTTCTATAATTTTCTTGACCAAAGTTGGAAATGTGTTGTAGCGTAGTAGCGTATTTAGTAGCGTAACAAAGCCCAACTAATATGCGGCAGGTGATATTTAATACATTTTTTAATACCTCAAGTTTCATCGAGATAGGACCTTAAACTTGAAAAACTTTTTAATTTATTTCCAGTATGTATAAGTAATTCTTTTTGGAAGGTTTTGGTACTTTATTAGCGACCGACTGGCCGACTCTGAATATTGTTAGAAACTAAACTTATAATATTCTTATTAATACCCAAGAAACCCACAGCTGGCTTAGCTTATGCAGAAGTGGCAGACTCAGTTTCTCCCGATGGCTTGTTATGTTGATTTGGGAGATAGCTGCAACCATTTCGTTTCTTCTTCATTTGGTGTCTTCTTCAATGCCCCATAATTATTAACGAACAGGGTATCATTTATGGTCACTTTGTCATCGAATGTTGCCAAGTATGTGCCAGAAACCGCTAGCGTGTGATTGTCTTTGCTGATGATGGTTGCGGTGACATCATTGATCATTATTATCGCGTCGTCCACTACTGTCAGTGGATCAAGATGGCTGGATCGAGTGCCGCATTTCGCCGGTGACCCAGATATGAGGTTCTGTGAGCAATTAAGTGTTGATGATCTTCTGCAGAATGTTGTGCTCACCGCCACATCACACCCAGTAACTGCACACGACTCAGTGCCACAGTCCGCAACTATGCTACCCTTTTCATAATCTAAAACTATATTTTTTCTTTGAACAGGATAAACATTAATTTTCTTACATGCTAATTTCGGATTTGGATATTTTATGAGAAAGTGTAGGATATCGTTATTCTGGAAAGCTTTAATGCTAGCTACTTCTAAGATATCAGTTACACTAATGTTAGTGAGATGTTTGTTTTTGATTTCCTGAATATCAAGGTCATTAAGTATTACGGGGCTTATTAAATTTGCTTTCGCAAGTGTAATGGTTAATAATAAATTTTGTAGGTCTGAAATGACCATTCTATTTTTTTCCAGGACAGTTTCAAATAGGTGTTCAATATTTAATTCACCGATTTTGCTTATTTCATTCAAAGAGTTAGTGAGCTTATTTAGTCTATCTTGAAGTTTACTATTTATTTCAATTTGTCTATTTTCTTGTTTACTTAACTGATTTTGTCTAAATTTAATTTGTTCCCAATCATCAAAATCTGGGGTGCCCGCAACCACTTTAAGTGCTGTGCCCGCAACCACTTTAAGTGCTGTGCCTAATATGTTTAGACTCCTAGTACCTATGATGTACTCTTAATGTCTCGATTAGTGTACTTATCCTATCGATATCCGCTAGTCTTACTTTTCTCACATGTTCTTGTTTAAACGATTCCACCAACACTCTCGTCTCTTCGGCGTATGTTTGGTACGACGTCACGTTTGTTGTATGTCTAAGGTACGCGTAGTCGTCCCAAATAGTTACATCTCCATCCATTACGGGTATGTGATTGGACGTTGAGTAATCCGTCAATTTTACCGAAGCCACCATTAAAGCCATTAGTATCGGCTGCACGAATTTAATTCTAAATGAAATATTAAAAATTAAAAAATAATAAAAATATTTTATCGAAGGTTGTCCTTATGGACCACCCTCCCTTTTATGAGAACAGACGTTCCCAGGTCTGCCTCCACTGTGCCTTCCGTATATAACGAGGACAGTTTGCTACCTAATCGTTTATTTGATTTCACCCATACCTTGTCTGCTACTTGATATTTTTTGTCAACTCTTTTTTATTCCCTTGTTCCAATTGTTTGTTCTGAGTTTTCTCGAGTTTTCCTCGAATAACTGCCTCTATTTCTGCGGTTGTTTTATGAAGTATTTCTATCGGTTGCTTGTTTGTCACGGAATGGATAGTTCTGTTATATTCTATTGTTGCTAATAGTATTACGTCAACCGTCTCGTTGGTTTGACAACTTAATTTTTTACATCTTGCAATCTCCGTCAGGGTGCTATGAAATCTCTCCACTTGCCCATTCGAAGTGCTATGCAATGGAGATGCATTTGCAATATGAATATCAAAATTATTTAACAACATTGATTTTATTGTCTCAGAGTTCAGTAACCGTTCATTGTCAATTGGAGTAATGGAGCTTTTATGTCAACAATAGCTCGGGAAGCAATGGGCTGTACTACAGCAAACTTGGAAAATTTATCAAAACATGTAAGAAAAAGTTTCTTATATGTTGAAAAAACGTCGACATGTAAAATTTCTCCTGCCAAAGATGGAATGGGAGTGACACCTAGTAAATGCTTTTTAGGGTGTCTATCGTACTTGGCCACTGAACAAATTTTGCAATTTGCAGCAATCTCTGTTGCTAATCTGGACATATTTGGAAAAAAATAATCGCGAAGCACTTGCTTAACATTTTCTTTGGCTGCTCGATGAGCTCTGTTATGCTCAGTTGTTAGTATTTCCCTTTGTTCCGTTCGGTCAGGAATATCGCTGACTAGGTACTTCGAGCACCTAAAAGTTGTATTTGGGAACATCTCTCCAAGTTTATGCTGGACGAAAGCAAGCACTGGAAGCTCGCAGTGTATTGCGTTGACTACGTCTGCATTTAACACATCCTGCAGTGTTTGCATTAGTGTGCTTCTATCAGATACCTGAATAATATGCCTTATTTTTATCTGAAAAGTAAGAATGTTCTTACTGAAGGGAAGTCTGCTTCTTCGATGACAATTTGATTCCTAAAACAATTGACCGGCTTGTCTGTTAAATCAATGGTGTAGGTCAGTGATTCTTCGCTATGTATTGTAGCGATGTCCGATTCTTGAGACTGTAAAGCATTTACGTGACAGCGCATCAGCAACTTTATTTTCTTTCCCTGGTTTATAAATAAGTTTCGCGTTGTGATCGTCAATAAAGGATTTCCATCGCTTTATTTTTGCGTTTGTATTGCGATCGGACACCGCGAAGGTAAGGGGTTGATGGTCCGTATAAATGTTTAAGTCTCTAACTCCGTACAGGTAATTTCGGAGTGTTTTTAAAGACCAAATGATTGCCAAAAGTTCTCTTTCATTAGTCGCTAGGTCAGGTTCACTGTCCCGCAATGTACTTGAAATCATTGTTAAGGGTCTTCCGTCTTGCGACAGTACAGCTCCCAGGCCTTGACCTGAGGCATATGTTGTTTGGTCGAATGGCTTTTTATAATCAGGGTATCTTAACATGACATCTTCAGATGTTAAGATATTTTTAAGTCTATCGAACGTTTGCAACTGTTTAGCTGTAAGTTCGATTTTGACCTTTCTGGAGTGGTTGGTGATAAGCTTCCCATTGTCTCCCCTAAGTATTTCTGTTAACGGTCTTGCGATTGCGGCATAGTTTTTTATAAAACACCTTTAATAGCTAGATAAGCCTAAAAAATGACCTTAGCTCGTACAGAGATGTTGGTGGTTTAATAGACTGAATAGCCTGAACCTTTTATAGCGAGGTTTTTATACCTCCCCTAGCAACAACAAACCAGAGGTATTCGACGCTTTTTTTTGAAAAACTTCGATTTTTCCTGGGAAACTCTCATACCTGCAACGCCAAGACATTGAAGAATAGTATCAATGTGTTTAACATGATCTTCTTCTGTTTCAGAAAATATGATAACATCGTCCACATAGACGTGACGAATTTTCCCGATGTATTCTCTTAGAACATCATCGATAGCCCTCTGAAAAATACTAGGGGCGTTTTTTAGTCCGAATGGGAGTCGACAAAATTCGTACTTCCCACTTTTGACAGAGAAGCTTTCTCCCTATCCCCCTCTGCCAGCTCAATCTGGTGAAATCCCGACTTTAGGTCCAAAGTCGAGAAATACTGTGATTTTCCCATGTTCGACAGTATTGTCGTAATAGAGGGAATCGGATACTTGTCCGACACAGTTATCTGGTTTAATTTCCGAAAATCAATGACCATTCTTTTCTTTTTATGGCCGTGCTCGTCAACGCCTTTTTTGTCTACAACCCAGATGGGATTATTGTAGGGCGATGTAGACGGTCGTATAATGCCGTCTTTTAAAAGTTGTTTTATCTCCGCATTAACGAAGTCAGATACTCCCAACGGATATTCATATAATCTTTAAAAAACAGGTCCTCCCTGTGTTCGAATGGTTGCCACTGTGTTTATATTAAATGGTAAAGCTACTTTGGGGTCTGCAAATGAAGAGGCTCTTAGCTTAATCATTTTCTGAAATTTTTCTTTCATAGCAGGAGGAACATCTTCCTCATCTATTTCGACGAAATTCACATCCACACATTTTTGCAACTTAATATCCTCAGAACCCCCATTAAAATGAATTTTGCCTTCTGTAAAATTGATGGTGGCGTTCACCTTTCTTAAAAGGTCTAACCCTATAATAGCATCAAAATCGGTTAAAGTATTTAAAATGAAGAAAAAGGATTTTTCTCCAAAGAGATTGATTTTACATTTTGTATTAACAGAGGAGGATCCATGGATGGGCTTAACTTGAAACGGACTTTGCACTGGGACAATGTGTTTTAATTCGGACAATGGTTTAATATAGTTTTTAGATGCCCCAGTGTCTACGAGAATTTTTATTGCCTTCCCGTCTAACTGTTTTGTAATGTACGGAAGGAAGGATGTGCCCCTAAAAAATTGCAGGCCTCAATATCGGATTGTTCGTCCTCAAAGGTTGTGACAACGCCCTCCGCTTTCGACTCATAATCTTCGTCACCGTCTGGCACAACCTGATTATGGTTCACATTTTGACGACTTTGCGTCGAATTCGCGAAAAGTTTTCGCTGCTGATAGGCAGTTGTTTGTTTAAACCGCGATGTAGATGGATCAATGTCCATTGGTTCCATGGGCTGAGTTTGATTTCATCCCTGTTTCGATTTTGAACTGGTGAACTGTCTAGAACTTTGGTTTCCCTTGCCAGAATAGTTCTGTTTTATATTGAAATGTGGGTTTTTATTTTGACCCGTATTTGCTTGACCATCGTGATGGTACTGTGATTTCTTTGAATGTTCTTGGGAATTGTTAATTGAATTTTTATTTTTATCGTCTGCAGCCTTTGCAAAGGTTGCAGCGAAATTGGCATATTCATTACTAGCTTTGGCCTCTTGTGCCATTGCAAGGGCAATTGGCAAAGTCTTGGGCCTTGCTGGTGAAACGTGTGCCTTAATAGACTTTTTAAGTCCTGAAACGAATGAGTGCAATGCATCCTCGCGATGTTCCTCATTGAGAGTTAAGGCTTTTGACACATCCTGAGTCATCAGCGACAAGTCACCCTATCTGAGCACACCCAATTTTTGTTTTATGACGCGAGCTGGTGTTTTATCTGCATACGTGAAGTCTAGTCTTGCTATTATAGCATCAAAATTTAATGCGGTATTATAGGATGAAAGTGTTGAACTTGCTGCACCTTTGATTTTATTTCTGATTATTCCCACTGCTTGATAGTGTGCTGTACTGCCGTTGTATGGCCGGAACAGATCATACGCGAATGTTGCTGCTGACCGCCACGCAACATATTCTGCCTGACTACCACCAAATTCTGGAACTGATCTCACTATGTCGAGTGGCTCCTTACACTCGACTCCTGGTACCACATTATATTAATGACTTCCTGCGCATTCATTTTTTCTGTTTTATTCTTTTTGCTTTCTGTATAAATATTTAATCCCTCGCACAGCTCAGCTAACTCTTCGTCACTGCAAATATCAGTTGTCATAAAAAAAAATTTTCACTATTACACTTTGTTTAGGCAAATTTGGTTTAAAACTTTATTAAAAAGGGAAAGAAAGGAAAAAGGAAATCAATAACAAAATTCTCACTTACATGAAATACATTGACTGCAATTCCTAAATATTTTCCCTTATTTAGTTATAATAAATTCCCCAGATGTCAGTCGAGTGTCGGAGTGATGGGCGGTGATGACGATGTTTCGATGTTGTAATTTTAGTTCTCTTAATTTCTTTTTTATTTATTTTTTAATTATTATTGTTCACACGCGTTATGCTTTACGTGGATTCGCGTTTACTTTTTCGAAGACTTTCGCCTACGGAGTTTCGATTATTTGTTTTACGCGTTGGGCGCCAGTAATTCTTTTTAGAAGGTTTTGGTACTTTATTAGCGACCGACTGGCCGACTCTGAATATTGTTAGAAACTAAACTTATAATATTCTTATTAATACCCAAGAAACCCACAGCTGGCCACGAATAGCTGACTCAGCGCCTCGTGCCATCCATGACTATGTCGCAATCGCTTCCGCTCGCTTATTCGTTTGGCTGTTCATAACTTATAGTAATCACCTTAGTCAAAAGAAAAACATTTTAAACATCTTTTTCATCTGTTAATCCTCAAAATCACCTATTTGAGCCACATGGTATTTGCTATTATTTTTTATTTTAGAAAACTTGTTTACCATTCGATCGTTTGTAAAACAAATAACTCGTCGGTATATTGATATTTGGAAAATATTCTGGGGATATCTCCCAGTTATCTATCACATGTAGAACACTTCTTGTCACGAAAGTGTTTATGAGCGAAATACTCTAACCATTTAGTTGAGCATATAACACCATTAGATATTGTATACACTACAATACGATGGACACATGCTCATATCGTATACAACATAGTACACTTCCCTTTTTTAAAAAAATAACGTAATATTAATATGAAGTTATTTATACAATTTTTTTTAATTTTTGTTAATATTAAAATATATGTTTATTTTTTTATAAGCAAAAAAATTGCAAATTATTTGATGCGAAAAGTAATTGAAATTAATTGATTTTTTTTTTTGTTTCTTACTGTTACTGTTAATTGGTTGATAGTTAAATAATAATTCGAGATTTTTTTGTTATTTTTTTTCTTTTTCTCTTTTTTTTATCACGAATTAAGATAAACTTTTGATTTATTTATATTTCAATTTAAATAAATTTAAAATTAATGATTTTTTTGTGTATGTGGGCGGAACAGACCCTTTAAATGAATGTTTCATGTTTTTATTTTAGTAGTCTTCTTTAATTATCACTATTCTCTATACCTATGATCTCAAATGGTCCTATATACGTAGGGTCTTATGAGCAGTTTCATTTTTCAACAAAACATGGTCTCCTACTTCTAGTTTATAATCTTAGTTCTTAGTTCTACTTATTTTATTGAAATCTAAATTTATTTTGGTAATCTACCAAAAACTAATTCATAGGGAAAATAATTATTATAATAATTAAAATAATTATATCTTTAGATATTTCCACAAGTCATTAATTATGATGTTTTTATTTTCTGTTCCCATGTCCGCAATGAACGTCTCATTGGACCGTACTTTAGAATAAAGTTTTCGAATATGGCTTTGTCAACAGTTGTTGCACTTTTATTCGCAATTGGAATAGTCACCGGCTTGAGTAGCGCTACTCTTAAAATATTAAATATTTTATTCCCCATATTTTTCAAAGATTTAACCAAAATTAATTCAAAGATCTTTTCGCACGGTGCCACTTTGAGTTGGCTAATCTTGAGTAAACCGGCTTGCTTCTTAAGCCTTTGGAAGAATTGACCTAAGTTAAGGGTTCGATTGGTGTACAGATCATCAATATCAATTTATGCAATAATTTTCTTTCCATGTTTCAAAATCATGTATATGCAAGGCCACTATTTTACGTACTTCATCATTACAAATGACTTAATATACGCTGGACTTAGAAGCGTTGTCAAGTGTTTGATTAGACAAATCTACTTGTACGTTTCCTGTGCAGGAATTTTTCTGTCTAGTTTGTTGCCTTGTAGTGACTTTCAGGACTTTATTTTGCACGTTTTTAAATCGGATATTGTTATCCGTGATAGGGCGTCTGCCACAAGTATTCTACAGTAAAGTCATATTCCAATTCTAGCCTCATGCGTGTTAATTTTGAACTTGGGTTATATATGGTCGAAAATACACTATTACCCAATGATTTGCTGTTCATTTTTGCCAAGTGGTGCTTTTATTGCTTTGACCTTTCGTGAATGCTCTTGATGCATATGCAATCGGAAGTTGGAGTCCATTATGGTTTTGAGTTAAAACCGCTCCACATGCTTGCTTGCTTGCATCTGTGATTATACAAATTTTTTTGCTAAAATCTGGATATTGTATGGCTTATCTTTAAGATATTGGAATGCTTTTTAGCATTCATCTATCTATGGAAAATGAACATTCTTTTTACATATTCGCGTTATGTGCCGCGAATGCTCGGCGATTTTTTTCTCTATTTTTTTATGTATACGGTTTCATTATCTTTCAATCTCAAAAAAAGTTTTTTTTTGTGATTGATTCAGTCTGTAGTCCGAATACATCACTATATTCGGTGTACAATTCTGTTAATTGAGATCTAAATTGTATTGGAAAATTTTTCTTTAATTGTGATAGAACTTTTTCATTTCTATTGTGTTGGTTGTTTTGAACTACATTATAGTTCGAAAGTGATTCATATTTGATATTATTTATATTTATTAATAAATCGGAATTGGTTATATTTAGTAATCTGTTCACGCCGACGGTGACCAGGAGCAGCGGCGGGCAGGATTTTTGCCCAGGTGTCGGACGGGCACATTGGCGTGACGGGCAAGTTTGATGGGAGCCGCTTAGCCGAGTTTTCTTTTTTCTCTATTTTTCGCTTTTGACTTACTTTAAATTTTGCATTACACCTATACTTTCCATCTCGCGCCTTTTTATTGTCAATTTGGTGAATAAAAGTGCACATATATATATATATATACAGAAGAAAAACGACGCTCTTGTGTCTTTGCTATCACTCAATACCAACTGGGACTGGCCCCATATAGAAGTTCTGAAGGAATTATTATTATTATTATAGATAAGAAGCTGCATCCTCCCACAAACATTGGTCCTTCGAGCTGGATTCCTCGTTCCGCTCGCCCCAGCATTCGCCCTGATGGAGATTCTGATAAGTAGAAAAATTTCTTATTTCCATTTCCAAATACATACACACAGACCTGCAGTAAAAAGTTCCCGCTTTTTCCATAGCAAAAAAGGGCAGTGAGCTTTTTCACAGCTGACCATTCGTCAGTGATGCTCAGATGAGTCACTGGTTCCGACTCTCAACAACGAATTTATTAATTTAATTTTTTTTGATTTGGATTTTAATTTGATTTAAATTAAAATTAAAATTAATTTTAATTTAAATTAAAATTAAAAATTAAAATTAATTTTTTATTCAAATTAAAATTAAAATTAATAAAGTGAAAATTTCCGTGTCCAAGTCCGATTCCTATACAATCATCGATTTTATTGATTTTGATTTTTTATTCGAATTTAGATTTAATTTAAATTAATTTAATTTAATTTAAATTAATTTAATTTAATTTAAATTAAAATGGGAGTTAGCATTAAAATTAATAAATTTGATAAAAAAATTGTTTTTCCTAGAAAAGTTTAATTTTTGGTCCGAAGCGAAGTGGTTACGTTGTCGGGTAGTCAGTGGCGGATCTACGGGGGGTGAAATAGGGGAAATTTCCCCCCCCAAAACTCCGAGTCGGATAGAATATCAGATTTTGGTTGACAAATTCAACTACTTGTTTGTGCGTGGATTGCGAGACTTTTTGTGAATATATTAAGTTCATATGATATATGTATGTATTGACTTATTTTTACAATATACAGTTAAAAAACAGACCAAAACATTCTAGATAGCCAGTTGAGAGCTTAATGGGTGCTAAATTGCTATCACGCGTGTTTATCACGCGTGATGTCACTGAAGCACATGGCAAAATCGATAGTCGTATGCGCGCTAATGTATTGATTAATCGATCATCGTTTTAACTCAGCTGTGCGTACACTGCCAGATTTCTCCACAAGTTAGATCACATCAAAGTAAAGGAGCTTTTGTTTTTCGAGTTCATTTCAATTTATATTTAAACTAATTGTAAGTACTGTGCAATCGATTTATGCAATAGTATAGCTATTGTTTGTCGCTACTGAGTGCTGAAGCGTTCAATGTATGGAATGCCCTTCTTGGCACATGAAACGTTCTAGAAAATGGTGAGTATAAACATATGCGTTTTTCTGGGATGGCCATAGTGGCTCTGAAAAATTATCCCTAATGAGTGATTAGAAAAAATGTTCATAGAGTTGATTAATTTCAGTCTCGCCAGCAGCCTTCGATTGCCACTTTTTTTCAACCTCTCAAAAAAAAAAAGTTAGAAGACGTCGCTTCAGATGAAACGTATCATGTTGACGAAGATCAAGTTTCGGATACTACTTCCGAAAATAATACTACATTGACACAAGGAACTCAGAATTTGTCGAGAATTAGTTCACTAGGCGCTTGTTCATCGTTTATGACAGACACAAATGATAACCTAGCTTCTATGTTTATGCCAGAATTCTCCAGCGACATAGGTCATTTTATCGGCAAGAAGATAAGCGATAGGGTTAAAGGAGAACTTTTGGAAAACCCTTGGATACCATCGAAGAATTATATATTTCCTTTCTCCAGCAGAAATGTTTGCGGAAAAGAGATTAGGCATTATGTATCACATAAACATTTAGTTGATCACAACGAATGGTTGGTTTTTTCTGATGTCAAAAAAGGCCTCTATTGCAAATACTGTCCATGGTTCACAACAAACAATTTAGGAGGTTACCAAAAAAATACTCCTTTAGGTATACTAGTCACGCAACCGTTGGTTAACTTCAAGAATCTAGCCGGCAAGTTAGGAGATCTAGAAAGCCATTCTCAACACCTTTACCACAAGAATGCAGTTGTTGCAGGCAAAGATTTTCTGAAGAATTACCACAATCCACAATTCGACGTCCACAATATCATAAATGAAGAACATCTGTCTCAAAGCCAAGAAAATAGAAAATCTCTAAGGTCTATTGTAAGAGCAGTTATTTTCCTCGGACGACAAAACATGCCATTTCGTGGGCATAGAGATGATGGTGAAGTTTCAACAGAATCAGTTCCTGCACGAAATGAAGGAAATTTTCGGGCACTGCTGAAATATCAAATGGAGTCAGGAGATATAACACTAGAAGACCGTCTGAAAAAAGCTTCAACAGTCGCAACTTACATCAGTAAGACAAGTCAAAATAAACTTATCGACTGCTGCAGAGTTGACATTCAAGAAAAAATCATACGACGTGTAGCTGACGCTGAATTCTACTCTATAGAATTCGACGAAACTTCCGATTTATCGGGAAAAGCACAGGTAACTAATTTTTTATATATTGCTGACTTTAAATGACGTGTCTAGTACACTGAGGAAAAGGATTTTTCATAGTTAGAACTGTCTTCATTTATAGTCAATAACTATTTGTTATCCATATTTCAATTTCAATTAAAAAGAACTTAGTATGTTATCAACAAATCGAGTTGAAGTCCAATTAAGAGGTATTTAATTATATCCAAAACAAGCAATTTGTTAACATTTAACAAATTTTGATTAATTTGTATAAAAACAGCACATATCGAGTGTAAATGATGTATTTTACGCAAAGTTTCGGCTCAAATCATCGTGATCGCCAATCCAAATCGTGAGCGAAAACGTTGCGAATCATTTACACTGGACACTTGCTGTTCTTATACAAATTAATTCAAACGTGTCATTTTAACCCAAATTTTGAATAATACAAATGAACCATCCTTTACGTTCACTGAAACAGCGACATTGGAAACAAATTAGTAATTTTATAGTTATCAATTTCTTTTTTGTCTAGATAAGTCTCATACTTCGGTACATGGATTTTTCTTCTGGTAAACCACATATCAGCGAAGACATCGTGGATTTCATAGACGCTTTTGGCGAACTTTGTAAAGAAGAGGGAAATTATGTTTATGAGGGGACTAAAGACGATGAAGATAACGATGAAAATGATGAAGATTCGGAAAACGACGTAGAATTATCACTGACCGGAGTTTCTCTAGGCAGGATCGTTTTAAAAGCAATGAAGAAACTAAATTTGAATTTAGAAAACTGTATCTCCATTGGGGCTGATGCGTGTGCTGTTAACATTTCAGAAAAATGTGGAGCTGTGAATGAAATCAGAAAAGAAGCGAATAACGCTACTATGGTTCCATGCTTCTCTCACAAACTTAACAGCAGTCTCATGAAATCTTCTAATATTCAGTCAATTCAAAAAGTTTCCGACGTCATACGAGAGGTGACAAAATTCTTCCAGAATGCACATCCAAAACGTTGTACAGCATTATCAAAATTACTTGGACACAAGCTGAAAAGTTTATGCGATACAAGATGGGTCGAACGACATGATTCTGTTCTCCAGTTTGTAGTGGATTTGCCGAAAATTTTTAAGGCGTTGACCAAAGTGAGTAAATGGAACAACAGAGAAACAGCGGGTAAAGCAACATTACTTATTGCTGCTCTTAGCTCTTTCGACTTCATCATTGCGCTGTTTTCTTTGAGTGATGTTTTATCCTTGACACGACCCTTGAGTGTAATTCTTCAAAAAGAAGACATGGATTTGGCGAAAGCTTCCCAAAAAATTAAATGTCTAGTTGAAGTTTTAGCGAATCAAAGGCAAGAGGCCGACGAGAAGTTCAAACAAATATACACAGATGCAGAAAAATTGGCTAAGGAATTGAATATAGAAGTAAAGAAACCAAGAACAGCAGGTAGACAAACGAAACGTGAAAATCACGACACGTCTAACTGTGAAGATTACTTCCGAGTCTCCATGTATATTCCACTTCTGGAAAATATTATTGAAGATTTAAAAATTCGATTTTCTCAAGAAGTTCTAGATGGCTTCAAATTATGTTCATTGCTTCCAACAAATGTTAAGGATATGACATCAAACGAAAATACAGATTTAATCAACTGTTTAATTCAACGATTCGGCATTCTACTTAAGGAACCAGAAAAACTTTTGCACCTGAGACTCAAAGGAGAAATGACCCACTGGCAGTACTTTTGGAAAAATAAAATAACCCAGATTTCTCCGAAAAACTCTGCGATACCAGTTAGTGCTTTGGAAACATTGGAACTTTGCGACAAAGATGTCTATCCTACAATTCACGCTTTGCTCAGAATTTTATGTACACTGTGCGTCACAAATGCAAGCGCCGAACGGTCCTTTTCAACCTTGCGACGTATGAAAACATGGCTAAGAACAACCATGCTACAGAATAGATTGGTAGGCCTAGCACTGCTGAATATTCATTATGACATTGAAGTAAGACCAGAAGATATCATTCAACGGTTTGCAAATCTAGGAGCACACCGAATGGTTTTGTAATTTATGTTTGAGACAGCAACTTATTTGTGTTATTAATCTCATTAACGTATATTCTTTGATGAATTGTAGATTTGTCATCTACGCGTAATATAATATACCAAAAATCCAGTTTGAAAACACTTCTATGTATGTATGTATATATTATTTTTGACTTAGTGTAATAAAATGAAATTTTTTCCATACTTGGTCTACAAAAATTTTTGTCTTCGATTTCCCCCCCCAAAATCGAATGCACGGTCCGCCACTGCGAGTAGTAGTAGTTGTCGGGTGTAGTATTCCGGTATAAAAAAAAAAAAAAAAAGAAAACCAATTAACCGAATACCGCTCAAGATTTAAATCTGTGGGTACCACTTCTGCTCGTCCAACATTTGTTGTGTCCGTTTTTTCCATTCGCTACTTTTCGTTCCGACATTCCATCCATTTCCTGCACTAAGTCCATATAGTGACATTATCTTTATACATCATTTTATTTATATAATTTATATACATTTATATTATTACATACCATTATATAAACATTTCAATCCTCCATACATAATTATTTATAATCATACACATTCATAGCATTTATACGTTCCACATAATACAGTCCACTCCAAGTTCCGCATCCATTCCTTATTTTTCATTGGGTAGCCGGTGTCTGATCCGACTATGCCCACAGACTCTGCCAAGAGTCTCCCGAAGCCTGATCGTCTCTCCGTGCCGCGTCGGTCCACGTCGTCATCGCCAACAAGTAAAGTCCTTCGTATCACTGATACAATCAAACGCTGTCCGTCCGGTTCTAGTAGCGCTCCGACATCGTCTTACCTCTCTCAAACTCAGCGCAAACGAGCATCCTTGCCCAGCCGAGTGCCATCGTCCACCCTACCGGGCTCCGAGAAATCCGGCGAGGTTCCGCGAACGACCATCTCGGTCCTGACTAGATCCGAGTCCCAAAAGCGTTTATTCGCATCCAAGATGGCGTTAAGTCATTTCATCGCAGCCTGATAGTCTGACCAGATAGTCTGACCGTGTTCGAAGTGAACACAATGGCCTCGATCGGGAAGGAAGTTTCCCTGTTTGCTCTTCGGATGCACCTCGACCAGAATAAAGTCCTTTGGGGCAGAGTAGAGGCGGAGTATCTGACGTGTACGCGAGCGTTTTCCGTGGACACGTGTGAAGAATATCACTCTGATCTCTCAACAGTCAAGCTCAAATATGAGTACGCCTACATGGTATATGTCCGATGCGGCACCACTCTCGGAGAACGCATTGAGCGACTCCAAATACCCCCTGCTCCTCCACCGCCAACGCCGCACTCCACGAGCCAAGTCACCCAAGGCTATCGACTACCTCCGTGTGAGGTCGACGTATTTTCCGGGGATTATAATCAATGGCCTACCTTCCGTGACTTGTTTACAGCAATGTACGTCGACAATCCGCGGTTAGTGCCGGTGGAGAAATTGTTCCACCTCGTATCCAAGACCAGAGGCGAGGCTAAAGCAATCGTGTCTACCTCACCTCTTACCATCGACGGTTTTCACGCGGCATGGGAGAATCTGAAGGCTCGGTTTGAAAATAAGCGACAGTTAATAGCTACTCAGACAAAAATTATATTCCAGTCACGCATGAAACGTGTACTGCCCTCAAGGATCTGCAAACAACCATTCAAGGGTGTTTGACGACTCTGGAACGGTTCGGAGTTAGTACGGAAAGTTGGGATGTACTGTTGGTGGCCCTCTGCACATCAAAGCTACCCCACTCCACCGTCGGTTTATGGGAACAATCCATTCCTAACAAGACCGACTTGTCCACTTGGTCCGACTTAAACAATTTTTTGGTCGACCGGTACCGCGTCAAAGAAACCCTCGAAGACCGAAAATCGAGCTCTACATCCCAACCTCTTCCATTCGCTGTCCGAAGATCCGCTCCACCCGCCAGGTTTCAAGCACTGAGCACTCAGGTGACTGTGGCGTCAGTGTCCTGTAAACTGTGTGGGAGAGAGAATCATCCGATTCGAATCTGTCCAAAATTCTTAAATATGTCCGTTCCGAATCGAATTACAGCCATCAAGCAGCAAAAGCTATGTCTGAATTGCTTCGCCCGCGGTCATCAGTTACGTGACTGTCCCAGCGCCCACAGTTGTCATACTTGCAATGAGCGGCATCATACGCTGCTGCACCGGGCACCGTCTGCTGTTCCTCCAACAGCGAATCCTTTCCGAACGCAGCGCACCGCGCCTCCAACGCGCACTGATTCCGGTGGGAGTTCTTCCTCGATTCACCCCATCCATAATTTCCTGGTTTCCGCCCCACGCAAGGATTTACTTGGGACCGCTATGGTGACCATCCGTCATCTAGGGACCGAATTCCATGCTCGAGCGTTAATCGACACTGGTTCGGAGGGCACCTTGTGTCAGAAAGAATGTTTAACCTGGTGAAACCACCGTTTCGTGTGATCGACGAGCAAATCAGTGGCATTTCCGAATGCGTGGCGGCTCGCGCTCAAAAGCTGTGTCAATTGCGACTTGCGTCTTCGCGGGAACCAGAAAAAGAGGTGGAAACGTCCGCTTTCGTCCTGCCGAATCTGGACGGCTCCCTTCCGTCCTGTCCGATTCCCGCGAAATTAGAAGGAAACATCACGGGTATAGCCTTAGCCGACCCCCACTTCAATCAGAGTTCCAGCATTGATTTGTTAATCGGTCGACCTTTTCCCCCAAATTCTAGGTGAAAGGATTAAAAATGACATATGCGGTTCTCTCGTCGGCCTTAAAACTATATTTGGTTGGGTTCTGTGTGGACCATGGTCAAGTCTCCCACTCCTTCTTCATCCGTTCTGGACGCAAGGGTCACTGTAGTCCCAAGCAACATGAGCTTGGATAAGTTGCTCACCAAATTTTGGGAGGTGGAAGATCTTCCAGTAAAACCGGAAAAGGAAGAGGATAGAAAGTGCGAAACTCATTTCCGGGAGACCACCAAACGAAGGGAAGACGGACGTTTTGTAGTGTCCTTACCTTTCAAAGACCCGGAAAACATCGACTTAGGGTATTCCAGATCCGTCGCCATGGCCCAATTCCTCAGGAATGAGGCTCGACTAGGGAGGAAACCAGTTTCGAAAGAGCAATATGACGCAGTCCTGCGTGAATATGAGGAAGTAGGGCATATGATTCGCGTTCCACCCTCTACTGATTCCAAAAATTTCTATTTGCCCCATCATGCGGTGTTTAAGCACGAAAGCACCACGACCAAACTCCGTGTCGTCTTCAACGCTTCAAGTCCGTCCACCAGAGGTGTTAACTTGAATGATATCCTGCACCCTGGCCCTACCCTTCAAGCGGACCTCACGCTCCAGGTCCTCAAATGGCGTTTCTTCCGAGTTGTGTTCAATGCTGACATCACACAAATGTATCGCCAGATTCACGTATCCTCCGATCATACCCCCTTTCAGCGTATCTTATGTCGAGACAAAGATGGTATCCTGCAGGACTACGAACTCCAAACAGTCACCTTTGGGGTGAACTGCGCCCCGTTCCTGGCAATCCGCGTACTCCTCCAACTAGCTGCGGACGTGGAGCAGCAACATCCCCGGGCGAGCGAGATTTTGCGTCGCTACATGTACGTAGATGATGTTCTGGCTGGATCCCATTCAACGGAAGAAGCTCGCGCGACGATCCGGGAGCTTCAGCAAGTCCTCGCCTCCGCTGGTTTTCCTCTCCGTAAGTGGACCCCCAATCAGAAAGACGTGTTTCGCGATATTCCGCAGGGGCATCTCCTAAATTCCGAATTTCTAGAGCTGGAGGACGCGAGCACCGCCAAAACGATAGGCATCCGATGGCAGGCAAAGCAGGATCAATTCTTCTTCGTCTCTACCGACCCTTTTGTCAAGGAGTCGGTTTCCAAGAGAGAAGTATTGTCGCACATAGCAAAGTTGTTCGATCCAGCCGGGTGGCTAGCTCCTTTCGTGGTTCGAGCGAAAATTTTTATGCAGCAGATCTGGCTGACTGAGCTGGGTTGGGATGATCCGCTTCCCACGTCACTCCGACAGGAATGGGAGGTGTTTTTGCGGGATTATCCAGGTCTCACCCGAATCCGTATTCTCAGATGGGTGGAAGTTCCGTCTGACTTCACGTGGCAGCTTCACGGTTTTTGCGATGCGTCCCAGAAGGCTTACGGTGCAGCGCTATATGTGCACGTCCAGCATGAAGATCACGTAAGTGTGCATCTGCTCACAGCTAAGAACCGAGTGGCCCCGGTAAAGACGTTGTATTTGCCTCGTCTGGAGCTAAGTGGGGCGGTACTTCTTGCGGACCTCTATGCGGCAGTGATCCCCGAACTTCCAATCCGTAACGCCAAAGTTTTCTTCTGGACCGATTCCACCATCGTTCTCGCTTGGCTGAACAAGTCCCCATGCAGTTGGTCCACTTTCGTCGCCAACCGAGTGTCCTCCATCTCCAACAAAACAGCAGTCCGCGACTGGGCTCATGTGCGGTCTGAGGATAATCCAGCCGATCTAGCGAGCCGGGGAGTATCGGCAGCCGACTTAGCTGCTAGCCAGCTGTGGTGGCATGGACCAGACTGGCTTTGTCTCCCTTCCGAGTGCTGGCCGACATCTCCGGGTATTGTTATGGAAACGGAGATAGATCGACGGGCACGATGTCACATCGCCACCCAGGTGGAGGCCGACCTAACCGACCGGTTCTCGGACTTCGGCAGGGCCCTGCGGGTCACTGGCGAATTTGAATCCATTTCTAGACCAGCTTGGTATCCTTAGGTCTTGCGGGCGCCTGCGGGCCTCCGAATCGCTCAACTATGATGAGCGGCATCCCATCCTCCTACCGTACAACGCTCGTTTGACCCGCCTCCTTATCGATTTCGTACACCGCATCACCCTGCACGGCGGTAATCAATTAATGGTGCGAGTGCTGCGAGCAAAATTCTGGATTCCGAAGGTGAAGAATGCCGTGAAGGCCCACGTCCGTGGATGCAAGGTGTGCCTCTGGATGCGTAGGCAGCAGACGCAACTCATGGGCGAGCTTCCCCGAGTACGGGTCACCTTTGCCCGGCCTTTCACGCACACTGGCATTGATTTCGCTGGGCCCTTCGAGGTCAAAAATTATACCGGACGAGCCTGTCTCATCACCAAAGGCTACGTCTGCGTATTTGTATGTTTCAGCACGAAGGCCATCCACCTCGAAGCGACATCAGACCTGACCACAGAGAAGTTCCTGGCGGCGTATTCCCGATTTGTGTCGCGGAGGTCATGTCCGCAACGGATCTATTCCGACAACCGCAAAACCTTCGTTGGGGCATCCAAGTCCCTAGAAAGGGATTTTTTGGAGGCAACGAAGCGTTGCATTACCAACCGTTTTGGACAACGAATCCTATCCTGGCATTTCATTCCGCCAAGCGCGCCTCACATGGGAGGTTTGTGGGAAGCTGGGGTGAAGAGCTTCAAGAAGCTGTTCTATTGATCCACTGCCAACACCTGATACACCTTTGAGGAACTCTCCACCCTTCTATGTCGGATCGAGGCGTGTTTGAATTCGCGTCCCATTTCGCCTATGAGCGCAGATCCGGCAGATCTGGTGTATTTGAGTCCTGGACACTTCCTAGTGGGAGGCCCCTTGGTGGCCATAGCCGAACCCGAGATCCATGCGGAACCCATGTCGTTGGTAAATCGCTGGCAGCGCCTGAAAGCGCTTCATCACCACTTCTGCCGACGCTGGAAGGACGAATATTTAAAGGAGTTGCACAAGAGGAACAAGTGGAAGTTCCCGACCCGTAGCCTGCAAGCCGACGACCTGGTGGTCATATGTGAGGACAATCTCCCTCCAACTGACTGGCGGTTGGGGCGAGTTGAGCTTGTCCACACCGGGGCTGACGGCTTAGTACGTGTCGCCGACGTACGGACTTCCCGTGGCATTATTAAAAGGTCGGTCGCGAAGCTGATTCTCCTATCCAGCGACCATGAAGCAACTCCTCCTCAAATGTGACACTACCGCGTCTATCCGTTCCGTTTCCGTCCTGTTTGTCCACGTCTCCGTTATTCCATGTCCGGTGTTACCAGGCACATAGGTTTAATCATCTCTTCTCGTTCCAGTTTTTTCGTTCTACAACATAAAGATGGCACCGCCTTCCCGCCAAGCAGCCCGTCGCCACCCCCAGGGAGGAAACGCATACCACTGCCGCGTTTGTCGAGGAGTCCACGGGCTCCGGCAGTGCTGAAGGTTCCTGAACCTTCGTGCGGAGAAGCGGCTGCGGGCAGTTCTTGTGAATAAGTACTGTGCAAACTGTCTGGCCCACGAGCACTCGGCAGGGTCGTGTTGGAGTTCGGCGGGATGTCGCCGCTGTGGAGGAGCCCACCACACGCTTCTGCAGACGATTGACTCAGGCGACAGGAGGGCCTCCCGAGCGTCAACCCGACCGTATCGGACGCCGGCTCGGGGCGCAACAGATGGCGAAACAGCGGGCAGCTCATCCCGAGCGCCCACCCTCGCGTCTCTGCTGCACCTGCGGACGCTTCACGTCATGCCGACGGCGGTGGTCAAGGTCGACAATGGCGAGAAGGAGGTCGAGGCTCGTGTTCTGCTGGACGCCTGCGCGCCTGACAGTCGAATCAGCGCGGCCTTCGCCAAGGATCTGGGGTTGGCGGTGGCTCCAGTGGGCAAGGACCAGGCGTGCCATGCCATAATCCGCTCCAGGACAGAGTCCGGCTTCCAGAAGGAGGTCGTGCTGAAGGTCGAGAAGGAGCTCGATATCCGCACTCCCAGCCGGTAGATCCCCGCCGCGGTCCAGGAAAAATTCGCCACGCTGGTGTTAGTGGATCCCGGCTACTACCATCCGGCGGCAGTGGCTTTGGTGCTCGGGGCAGACGTCTATTCAGAAGTCATCCAACCCGGATGTGTGACCGGCCAGAGTGGCATCGCGGCCGCCCAGAGCACAGTGTTCGGCTGGATCATCTCCGGCTCCTGCGGCATCTAGGCGTTCCCGGACGACGCCGCTCCCCATCCTCCCACTTGCCCACCGGGCTATTGCAACTTGTTGCAAGGGGGGCGGTATGTTTACGCCGACGGTGACCAGGAGCAGCGGCGGGGAGGATTTTTGCCCAGGTGTCGGACGGGCACACTGGTGTGACGGGCAAGTTTGATGGGAGCCGCCATCACGCTTAGTCGAGTTTTCTTTTTTCTCTATTTTTCGCTTTTGACTTACTTTAAATTTTGCATTACACCTATACTTTCCATCTCGCGCCTTTTTATTGTCAATTTGGTGAATAAAAGTGCACATATATATATATATATACAGAAGAAAAACGACGCTCTTGTGTCTTTGCTATCACTCAATACCAACTGGGACTGGCCCCATATAGAAGTTCTGAAGGAATTTGCCATTAAGATTAGAAGCTCCATCCTCCCACAAACATAATCGAACAAATGTACATTGGGATTTTGTTATTGTGTTAGCAATATAAATTCCCTTTTGAATTTTTTGATTAGGTATATAAATAAAATCGTCTTTTGAATTTACTTTTATATTTCTTGTTACTTCAGATCTTGCTGGTAGAATCAGGGAGTTATTACCAGAGCTATATGTTATTGGAACATAAATTGGCTGATTTTTTAAATCTAGTAGACAATTGAATTTTATTATTAAATCAATGCCTATAATTCCATCTCAAGGTATTGAGAAGTTTGAATTTACTATATTAATTTCGTGTGGAATTATGTATTGTTTGAACTGAAGATCTATAGAGTAGTGCCTTGGGATTTTGTTACTCCTTGGCCTATTCCTTCTATATTTGTAGTTTTATGCTTAGAAATTCTATCAAAATGAAATGTCTGCACCTGTGTCGATTAAAAATGTTAGATTTGTTTTAGTCTCATTATTTATAAACTTTACAAACACATTGAAATTAAAATTTATTGAATATATTTTATTTACTGTTGATTTGAGCTTAAAAGGTTTTGAGAGTTTCCCGAACTTGGATCATTCTCACAAGACTGTTTCGGTTTTGGTTATAGTAAGTGCTGCCTCTAAAGTTTCCTCTATTTTGATTTTGGCGTCTATAACCTCTGCGTTTATTGTTTTGGCCTCTTTTATTATTTATTTTGGTAATAACACCTTCTTCGGTTATTAGCTCGGCCTCTATTATCATAAGGGCCTGCTCTCTGCCTAAAGTGTAGGACAGAGTTAGCTTGGCCAGTTGCCGATAGTTACATGATAAGTTTTACCTTATCAATTGAGCAATTCTGAGTCATTGCTTTTCAGCCAATGTTGTGCTGTATCTGTTTGCTAAATCTGGAAATAAGCCATCCCTTATGTAGGCTTTTTCCAGAGACTTTGTTAGTTTTTCCACCTCTTGGGTGTGCTGGTTTGCTGTTCTACTGATTCTCTTTTTACAGACTTGCTGAATTGCATAATTACTACAATAATGGTCTGTTCATTGCTTATTAAGTTTTGAGTATGACCTTTTAATTTAGTTTTTATCAGGCTTATGGCTGTTAGCTCATGTGTGCCTTTAAGGGAGTCAATTAGATGCAGTGCATCTATGAAGCTTTATAGATTTTCAGGCTTTCCATTGAATTTTGGTATAAGAGATGAGGCTAACTTAAGAAAATCTTCTACTCTTTGTGTCATTATTGAACTTGAACAAAATTTTTTTTTTTTATATTTTAAATTAAATTAATTTTTTTTCTATTATTGCATATGAGAAGTGGTATTTATACTTTATATTTTATCTAAGTCGTTCGCTTTGGTTAAATATTACTTTTTTAAACACCTATTGTGCATTTTATACATTTTGAACAATAGGTTGGCAATCAATATTACGACTATTATTATTAGTAAAGTTGTTATTGTAGTTCGGCCTTCAACATTATTAATGACGTTCGCAATGGAGTCCACTGTTTTGGTATCTACTAAACCCATTTTTGGGGTTCGTTTATATATTATATATATTTACAATTTTCGAATGAGTCTAGATTTTCAAAGTGTTTACTGATTTTATTGTCATTCATTCACGTATGAATGTTATTGTTTTGTTATTGTATTGCCGGTTGGGTTTAATTACTTTAATTATAAGGCGAATTGGGGCATTGGCATTTGGCGCGTTGTTTCGCACTAAGGCGAAGATGCTCTTCGATATGTTGAAGGTGAACTATGTTCGTTGTCGGTCTTCCTCTTTCACCGTTTTGATATCCTTAATCAAACGGCGTTATTGTAGAAGTTTTATCCTGGCTTTACTTCATTTATGTTTCGGTATTTCTTTTTTCCTATTGTCGCTCCTGATACTCCGTTATCGTTAGCGGCCTTAGTCCATCGTTTGGAAATACCTCCAGGTACTCCTGGATGGAAGGATTTTTCCTTTGCTCAATAGGAGCAGTGTCGGGCCAGTCTTTGCTCATTTATGTATTCCACTTCTATTATTTGTTATTTTGTCTTTTGACCGTCTTTTGAGGTTTTCTTATCCGGAGATGAAAGCAAATACAGTTTTCTTTTACATTGCTGCCGTTGGTAAAATGCTTGAGCTGCTTGTTGGTGCTTGCAATTGCTATTTATTTTGCTTTAGTTATCAGCTGAGGGGAAATTGCTTAGCGGACCAATAAATCTAAGGCTCCTGACTGGTTGTTGTTGTTATATATTTCTCACTGGTTGTTACATATATTTCAACATAAAAGTTAATTAATTATTTTATTTTTAGCTCGGGATACTTGTCACGGTTGCAATGTAGGGATATCTCCCAGTTTTCACTTGTAGAACACTTGTTGCTTTTCTTTGTTTATGAATTCGAATGAATGCATCATTTATTATTTTCAATCCCTTAGCCCAAATACATAATGGTTATAGATACGAATTCTGCCGAAGAGAACGTCGACTGAGCGGGAGTATGTAGCATGCAATATATATGTAAACGTATATATGTATATGCGAAGACATATATTTGAAAAGAGCTTACACTGCAGATCTCACGCTGCAGGCCAGTCATATAAGTGACTGATCGTATTACGGCTCTTATGTATGGATATGTTATGTAAATACAGTGACAGAGTGTCACTATGTTTATAAGCGCATTACTCTAACCGTTTAGTTGAGGATATGACAATATTAGATATTGTATACACTACAATACGATGGCCTCATGCTCATATCTTACACAGCATACTACAATATACTTCAGGGTAGAAATTAAAATTAAAATTCAACTATTTGAATTTATGTGTTCGGTGAAGAAAATATTTATCAGCGTCGTTGGGATACTCACAAGTATGAGTGCAGGGATTTTCCTTTTGCACCATTCGTAGGTTGTTCAAAATTTTTTTTCATGTTGCAAACAATCTGGAATTCAATCATAGGGAGTTGCTTTTAATTTGGATAAATAGCTTCCAATTTCGTCTTCAAAAAAAACCTTGGCAACTTTTGTCCTAAGATCACATTGACGGGCGTTTAAAATGAAAAAGAAAATAAAATCATGTTCTGTTCTATTGTTTTCTTTTGCATCAGATTATTTAATTGATGATTCTTTTACTTTATCCTATGGGAATATGCAATATGGTCACCCCAATATAAGTCACACGTAAGAGTAGAATTTGTCTAAAAGCTGTTCCTGCTGGACTGAGATAGAAATATTTTAGACTCCTTTTACATCACCTACTTTCTCTTATTCATAGTGGAATAATGTTTAGCGTGATCTTCATGTACAAGCTGTCTAATACTGATATAGACATACTGGAGTTATTGAACCGGCTTCCTTGATGACCTACTAGAAATTATTCACCATTTTCTTTTGTACGCTGTACTACCAAATATGAATATCGTGAACATTTTTAAGTGTTTTGCCCTGATTACAATCTCTTTTAGAATGTTATCAGTTCTGGTTATCTTTACTACAAATTTATATTCTATCCTATTTAGCTCGTAAAATGTTGCGTTGTAAATAATGTCTAGATTGAAAAATTAGTAGGAACTCAATGACGGATAATTGAATTCATTTTCTTATTTATTGCTTGAAAACACCCTCTATTTTGGGGCCGTAGATTAATGACCCACTCTATTTCTAAAGCGAGCACGGCATATACAAATGACACCCAAGGGACAAGCGAACAGGTTGGCTCTTTTGTTTTTTGGTTCGCCTTTAGTGTTTTGTGGGAGAAAATTGATGTGAATCCATAAAATATCCCCTTTTATGTAAGCGTTTTTTAACCCAATTTCAATTTGATTACTTTTCTAGTTGCAGCGAGCAGTATTTGTATGGATGTAAATCAAGAACTAAGAAAATAACGGAAGCTAACTTTTGCACTAAGCCCCTGTTATACAAATAAGTTCACACTAGTACTTCATTTTTGCGGTTTCTTTTCATTGCAGCTATGTAAATATGTACATATATGAAATAGTGCGTCAATCGAGAACAGATTTTAGGTCTCCATTATTATAAAAAAAAAAACAGACAAGTTTGCATAGAAACATGCAAACAAAATGCAAAACAAAATTCACTGGTAAAAGTAACTGAATTTTCATTTGAGGGGTTATGTAAAGGGCTAAAAAAGCATAAAATCGTTTTGTTTATTTTTCACATTAACATCATGAAATTTACATTTGTATGTACGCATCTGTTGTGATTTGGTCTAGCGCGATACAATTTTCCAATTATGAGGTTTTATCAGCGTCGAGGAAACAAATCATTGCCAACTTAATCAAATAAAATATTCAAACGGTTAAATGATAAAAAATGTTATGTTAAATTAACATAAAATGAGGGATGAATGGGGGAAAGTGAAAAAACATTGAAGCAATTTAAATTACTTGGCGAACACTTAACATATTGGTCCTAATAATATTTAACCTAGCGATAGTATGGGTGCATTTTTAATGCTTCCTTAACTAATTGCATTAGAGGTGACTGGTTTGGTTTCAAAAAAGAGAAAAGTCATTGCTGTGGTTACCTGGAGTACCACAGTGTGGTAGCCAAAAAATTATGGAAAGTAAAGTATAAAGCCACGTTAAAATTTTAGAGAATTATATTATATTTTAGCATCTGGATTAATATTTTATTTTAGTTTTAATATTTCTTGAAAAATTTCATTAGATTCGGCTCAGACAGTTTTTTTTTGACGAAACTGATTAAAAAAAATTATTATTTTAGATTATCATTATATTTATTTCTTTATAAACTTAATTAAATTTCAATTAACTAAGATATTCGGAGCCCTTGCCAGCGTAAAATTAATAATTGGTCTTGTCGCCAAACCGTATGTTTGAATTGTTTATAAAAGTAACATTAATAGTCAAACTCACTGTTTGTCTGCCCTAAAACTGTTTCTGCTCTCAGCGTCTGCTGCCAAATACTTTTATGTACAAAGTTTGGCTCAGCGCTCAGCGCACTAATAAATATCCATATAATTTCTACCGTTCAACCTAGCTGGTCGTGTTTTTTTGGCGCTGTCACTTTAAAACATTCGCTCTATTTGCTTAAATCATTTTACTTTAAAATATAAATATTCTTGTGCGCCACATTACAAACTACCTTAAATTTTCGCTTTTTGTTTGTTGCGAAGCATAAAATCAAAGCTATTTTGCTTTTTGCTTTTAAACTAACAACAAAACCGAAAGAGTTTTGTTGTTGTTTATGAATATTCTTTGATTTTTGTCTACGCTTTGTCTTGCATGCACTCGCGCTCTCCCGATTATTTTTGTGTTGTGTTGTTTGTGTGCAGTCTTATTCTCTTGCTCTCTAATTTCGTTTTTTCTCTCATTCTTACGTATTAAAAGTGATAGCGCCCGTTATTCTTGCGTCGTTTAATCTCGCGTTCATGGTCTTAGTTAGAGTGTTGTTGTGCGCGCTATTAAATTTATTAACTCTTCTCTTACTTTTTGAGTGCAAATTGCAGGAGCTTTGTGTTAACTTTGGGTTCGTATACGCCTTTTTATAAAAAATAAAAAAAATAAATCTCGTTAATTCTTTTATTCCATTATTAATATTTATATTAAAAAAAAATTAACAAAGAAATGTCGCTCTGCTCATATAATTCGACTTCACTTCCTCGTGGATAGACGTGTTTTCATGAGCTCTTGCTAAAATCTACTGTTTTCGCCAATACCAATCGCGACTAATTTAAATTTTTGCTGTAGCATTCGGTGTCTACTGCTTTACTCTATTTTTATCGCTTTTATATTTGCTTTTGTGCTTGCGTTTGTTATCTTTACCGTTGCAAGTTGCTCTCGCGTTCTCGCCCATGCATTTTTATTGCATGTGCAGTGTTTGTGGCTCTCCCGCTCTTTACCTTTTTCTTTTGCTCGCGCTTTGCTCTAATTTCCATATCGAGTGCTAGTGATACGTGTGTGTGTTTTCTCTTAGTTTCTCTCTTTTTTTTCTTTGCAAGTTTGACCCAAGTGTCGAATTCGCTGCCTGTCTCCTCAAGCAACAAATGTTTCAACCCCCTTGCACACCATAACGTATTTCTCTCATGTGGGCTGTGTAATAATGTCATGCATGTTTAATGTGCGGGCTACACACCCAGTGTAAGGGATAGTTTGGAGCACGTAGGAGGGCTGAAATGGGGCTATGACTCATGCCGAGAAGTCGAAATCGAAATTAGAGTTTTCATGAGGCAGACCAGGGATAAATTCAAAAAACTGTCCACTGGTTTTCTTAAGCTCTATGATGAGTTTAACGCTGGGGAAGCAGAATTCAACAATTACAAGTTGTTGACTGAGTCTCTAAAGCGTAAAAAACCAGTCCGCGGAATCCATCCATGCATCTGCCCGTCCCTAATTTGGTCTCGGACTGAGCACCACATTCCCCATTGCTACAACCAAACCCGCCGCAGCTTATTTCGTTTACCACTCCCGTTCCGCAAGGCGGACGTAAAGGTGAGGCTATTTCCATTTCTTCAGGAAATGGTCTCCCTTTATAGACGAATAAAGCTGCAGTTTCCGAAATGTCTGGGCATATATCCAACATAGGGAATATTGCCAATAGGGATCCTGTCAGAGGCCTACATACGGACACTCTGATTGAATAAGCTGCGGTTATTAATGCTGTGGTTGATCCTTTGTCTGGTCTCCGTAGACCTCTAACAGGTGCTCCTCCGATGAAACAAATATTTGTTTCTAAGCTTGATCCCGAACATTCGACGGATGACGTCTTAGCTTTCATTAAGACAAAAGTTCAAGCCAACAAAATATCGGTGGAACAATTTAAATTTAAATATTCAAGAGAGATCTCTTCTTTTAAGATTAGTGTCTCGGTCGAACTGTTTGACTGTATTTGTAATAACAGTTTTTGGCCGGATCACATTTTAGTTAAAGAGTACACGGCCAAAAAGAAAACTCGTGATCCCGTTAGGCTTTCTATCCCCGCCACTTCAGCATCTGCCGGAACATCAACATCTACAGATGGTTCAAAAAACTAATTTCGCCATCTGATATCCGTTTGACCTGGTTGATTCTTCCATCTCAGCCGTTTCTAGAACTGACCCTATAGTCCTCCCGGAAGATAAATTTCACCCCAATTTAGAATTGACTATTGATCCACATTTTCGAGCTTGGTGTTAGTGCAAAGCCTAGATCACGTAACTTTCATAAAGCCAACTTTCTTAAATTGAATAAGCTTGTTCTTTCAACAGATTGGTCTCCTCTTTATACATGGACATGGACAGACATGGACCTAGCTATTTCGATATTTTATAATACTCTCGATTCGCTTCTTGGGGTTTGTGTCCCATGCAGGATGCCAGTGTTGTCTCATCAACCCCCTGGTTTTCTCGTGAGTTATCTTAATTAAAGAACGTGAAATCGAGATATTATAAAAAGTACAAGAAATCATGTCGTCCCTCTGATTTCGCTCATTATATAGTAGCTCGCTCGGATTTTATGAGTTTTAACATGCAATGCTATAAGAATTACCTTCAGCGTTGCAAATATGAGTTCTCACAAAATCCGAAATTGTTCTATACCTTTGACAATTCTAAACGTAAGACGTCCGTCCTTCCATCTCGCATTTCTTTTGAAAATAATACAGCGGACACTGGTCAAGCAATTGCTCATTTGTTTGCTGATTTTTTCAAAATAACTTATTCCTCCACGGAATATCGAGCAAATCTTTCGTATCCTTACCAGTTGAAAAAGTATAATTGCATCTATAATCCTTTGATTGATGAAAGTTCGCTACTTAGAGTGCTTAATTTAGTAAAACCAGTGCACTCTCCTGGCCCCGATGGGATACCAGGCTGCGTACTCAGATTTTGCGCAGAGGCTTTATGTAAGCCGATTTTAAAACTTATAGTATTCTCCGTTAAATCTGTAACTTTTCTATCTATTTGGAAGAAATTTTACATCATTCCTCTTTATTTATATATTAAATTATATTATAGGGGTATCTCTAAAGTGTCCGCTATTTCTAAAACGTTTAAAAAGATTATTACTTCTAAACTGCAACATTTTTGTAGCTCTATTATTTCACCAACTCAGCATGGGCTTGTGAAACATAGATCTACAACAACTAATCTATTAGAATTTATATCTTTGACGATAGAAGGATTTAAAAATGCAAGGCAAACTGATGTCTTTTACACTGATTTCAGTAAGGCTTTTGATTCTGTTAATCATGCATCACTTATGAAATTAAATAATATTGGCTTTTCAAGCCCTTTACTTTGTTGGATTCGACAATATCTGACAAAAAGAACTCAAAAGGTTTTTAAGGTTTCATATTCTAAGTCCATCTAAATGACTTCGGGAGTGCCTCAGGGCAATCATCTGGGACCTTTGCTTTTCACATTTTTCATTAAAGATTTTCCCTCAGTCATAAATCACTCTCGTGTCTTTATGTATGCGGATGACGTTAAGATTTGTCTTAGTTCTAAAGCCATTGCCGCTGTTTCGGTTGCAATCTGACCTACACAACTTTTAGTCTTGGTGTGCCCTAAACTTGCTAAACCTCAACACTTCTAAATGCAGTGTTTTATATTTCTTCAGAAATATTTCACAGATTGTGTCCTATTTTCGTAATAATATTTTTTTAAAACGTCTCGATGAGATGAATGACTTGGGTGTCCTCATGGACCGAAAGTTATCTTTTAAGTCTCATATTTCCTCTACTGCCGGCAAAGCTATGGGTGTTCTTAGGTTTGTAAAAGGAATTTTTTGAGCCATATACAACAAAAATTTTCTTTACTGCATTGGTACGTCCTATCATTGACTATGGATCTAGCTTATGGTCACCTCAATATGAGTCATACCAAGTAATCGCAATATCAATTTGCCATCGGATTCAAGCAGACTCCTTTGACTTAACCTACCTTCTTTAACTAACCATAGAGTAATGCTTGGCGTGATCCTCATGCACAAGCTCCTTAATGGTGATATAGACTCGCCTGAACTATTGAGCCGCGTAGCTTTATCTGTTCCTTGTAGACCTACTAGAAATTTCATACCTCTATCACTTCCACGCTGTTCTACTAACTATGCCATGCATGAACCTTTTCGAGTCCTTTGTACTGATTACAATCGCCTTTACAGTGTATTCAGATCTGACCTCTCTCTTCCTTTACTAAAAACTTCTATCATATCTTATTTAGTTCGTAACTAGATGTAGAATTCGTTTATTTGTCTGTGTTTTGTGATCTTGTTCCCGCGTTTTGAGCAGTAAGTTATGCGGTATGCGCCCCTCGGTTGGGCGGGAGGTGTGGTCATTTAGTTCACCCGTTGGAATTCCCGCGAAAAATATTTAAAAAAAACAGTGCCCACATCCCCAGAAATGCCACGATGATTGATTTAATCTCCAAGATATTTCATGGGTCCCTGATGCATCGTCCGTGATGCTCCCCTCCTTGTCACATTGCTTCGTTGATGGTCTTTTTGGCTTATCCCTAAGCCAGATAAATCTTGTGCGCAATTCACATGGGAAATTACTTGATCTCATATTTGTATTGGATTCCTCCAACAGTGTTGTTTCCAGGATTGACCCACTTGTTCTTCCAGAAGACAAATTTCATCCTACATTAAATGTAGCTATTGACCTTTCATTTCAAGAGCCGATTTTTTGTGCTAATTCGGTCTCAAAGATTCGCTGTTTGCTCATTCTTAATAATGATTGGTCATATTTGTATAATTGCACACATACTAATCTCATTCTTAACAATGATTGGTCATTTTTGTATAATTGCACACATATGGATACCGCTATTGAACACTTTTATAATAAGCTTGACTCGTTTTTTAAAGTTTGTATTCCTCTCGTGAAATCAGTTCCGTCTAACAGACCGCCCTGGTTCACTCTGGAGTTTTCTAACTTACAAAACATCAAACCCAGACATTATAAGAAGTATAAAAAAGCAGGCTGTCCGTAAGATTTTTATCTGTATTCTGTTGCCGATTCAAACTTCATGCTTTTTAACACCAAATGCTAAAAGGATTATCTTCAGCGGGGTAAATTTCAGTTTTCGCATGATCCTAAGCAGTTTTTTAACTTTGTCAATACTAAACGTAAGACATCCATAATCCCATCTTGTTTAAGTTTTGAAAATAAGATAGCTGACACTGATCAGGCCATTGCCGATATGTTTGCTGATTTTTTCAAAACAACCTATTCAAACAACCTTTCGCATCCTTATCAGTTAAACAGGTCTAATGGTATTTTCAATCCTTTCTTCAATGAAAGTACGCTTCTAAGCGTACTCACCGGAGCCTGAAGGGATTCCTAACTAATATTTTGTGCTGATGCTTTATGCAAGCCTATTCACAAGTTATTCTCCTTGTCTGTTGAAACGTCCTCTTTCCCGATTATGTGGAAGGAATCTTTTATCATTCCTCTCCACAAAAATGATAATAAGTCCAAGGTGCCAAATTATAGGGCGTTTCCGAATTGTCCGCGATTCCGAAAGCTTTTTTGCAACATTTTTTATCATCTATAGTTTCACCCACACAGCATGGTTTTGTAAAACGTTGATCTACGACCACTAGGCTTTTAAAACTTACGTTTTTAACGATCAAAAGATTTGAAGAAGCTAAGCAAACTGATGTAATATAAACTGACTTCAGTAAAGCTTTTGACTCTGTTAACCATAAGTTGCTAGTTTTTAAGCTCCACGAAATTGGATTTCAATCTTTATTGCTGAGTTGTATTCATGAGTACCTAACAAACGGAACACAGAAATTTCTTTTTAAGTCTTCTCATTCGAAACGCATCAATGTGACATCCAAAGTTTACCTTCTTTATCAACGATCTTCCTTCCGTCATGCTACATTCTCGAGTGCTAATGTATGCTGACGATGTTAAGCTATGCATTAGTTTCAAAGATATGGTTTCGCCCAGTCGATTACAGGCTGACCTTAACAATTCTCAATGTTGGTGTCAACACAATCGTTTGAATTTAAACACTGCAAAGTGTAAGGTTATGACATTTAATAGAAACTGTCCTCAACTCATAACGTATTTCCTAAATAATTCTCCATTAGAACGTCTAAATGTAATGAACGATTTGGGTGTACTCATGGACCATAAATTGACTTTCAAATTCCAGGTTTCCACAATTGTTGGCAAAGCAATGGATGTTCTCGGATTTATAAAGAGATGGTCAAAAGAATTTGATGATCCTTATACTACAAAAATCCTCTTTACCTCTTTGGTCCGCCCCATTTTGGAATACGGATCTTGTGTTTGGTCACCTCAATATGAGTCACACCAAATGAGAATCGAATCTGCGCAAAAGCAGTTTTTACTATTTGCTCTTCGTGGTCTGAACTGGGATCACAACGTGAAGCTTCCCTCGTACACAAGTAGTCTTCTTTTGATTAACGTCCCCTCCCTTACTAACCGTAGAATAATGATTGGTGTAGTTTTTATGCACAAGCTCCTAAATGGTAATGTAGACTCGCCTGATCTATTGACCCAAGAAGAATTCTCTGTACCTTTCAGGCCTACTAGAAACCAGCTTCCTTTATTCCTTAAACGCTGTACTACTAACTTTTCTTTCCATGAACCCTCGAGTCCTTTTTTCTGATTACAATTCTCTTTACCGACTGATCAGATCAGAGATCTCTCTTTCCAGTCTAAACGCGTCTTTTCTTTCCCATCTAGCTCGTAAGTAGCTATAGTTTTCGTTTACTTGTCTATTTGTATGTGTTCCGCGCGGACTCGTGCCGTACGTTATGCGGCTTGCGCCCCTCGGTCGGTTGGACTGGAAGAGTGGCCAAGTATTGCATCCGTTGGGATTCACGCTCGCAAAACAAAAAACCATTCATGTGTATTTAGGGAAATAGAAGTTGACGTCTTACTTGATGCTTTGGAAACTACTCGCAAGCATGACTTCAAAACAAACCGATGGAAGTGTTTTAGCAGTTTTAGCGAAGTGAGCCTCACACGCAATCTGCTCAGCTGGTTAGTGTATTCGACTCATTTGGACTTTAATCCAACTTCCAAACTCACCAACTCTCACTATTACTCATAATTTAGTTGCTCTTCGAAACGAGACTTTGTTGTATGATCTACACTAGGCAAGACTAAGTGAATAATAATTGACTCGCAGAAACTGTATTGTAATAATTCCACAACACTTCTTTGGTTATATTTTTGATTCGGTTTTATTCGTTTATTTAAATTTGATTAGCCTTTTGACAATGCATGTTTTTACGTTGTCATTGCTGTTTCTTAATTGTTCTTAATTCTATAACAATTGTCTTGTACAGTTAAAGACCGCATAGCTACGCTGCCAATGACGCCGGCAGAGGAGCGGTCTGCTTATCTATAAATCTTTTTCATTAATGAATGTATTTATAAATTTTTTGTTCCAATGTGTGATCACACTTGAAATACTTATGAGAAAAGTAAAGTGATTATAAAAGAAAATTTTTTAATCAATCTTTATGAACGGTTTGTTTTTTATTTTTAGAATTCCTCATTGTAATACTATCTCTATTGTCTATTCCTATGACCTCAAAAGGTCTAATATAGGTGGAGTCTAACTTATATTTTAACAGAATTTTATTTCCTATTTCTATGCTTACATTTGATACTCTATATGAACATGATACATCTCCCTCCTTAGGGAATATAACGTAATTATATGAAGTTATTTTCTTAGTTTAGTTACTTGTGTAAGAATAAATTTCATGATATATATAATATAAATTTTTTTTCATTTATGTGTTTATCAATCGAATAATAAAATATTGATGTGTTCAATAAAAAAATTTTTTTTGTTGTTTTTTTTCATATAGGTATTTTTATGCCCTGTACCCATAGGGTAAAAGGGTATATTAAAGTCGCTAAAATGTATGTAACAGGCAGAAGGAAAATTTTCCGACCCTATAAAGTATATATATTCTTGATCAGCATCAACAGCCGAGTCGATATGACCATGTCCGTCTGTCCGTCCGTATGAACATCGAGATCTCAGAGACTATAAGAGCTAGAGCAACCAAACTTGGTGTCAACATCCGTCTGGTGTCTACGCAGATCAAGTTTGTTTTAAATTTTTGCCACGCCCACTGCCGCCCCCGCAAATTAGAAAAAACTATAACTAGAGTACTATTAGAGCTAAATGATCATTTAGACTCAATTATATAGCCAATATGTACCATCTGACCGAATTTGATCGAAATCGGACAATAAATATCGGAGATATACATATATATGTTTTGTACTGAAATTCTATGGGCAGCAGCAACTGAAATGTGTGAGCGAGATAGCATGCGCATGTTGCTTTGTACCGAATGACGCATTAGTTTCGTTCACTGATGTGAATGAGCGAGAAAGCATGCATTTTGTGTTGCGGTTCGTTAACAGAATTTTATGAAAAATTTTATTCAATTAATGAGGATTGCGGAGGAGTCTGTTTAAATGAAATATCCTTTTTTGGTACAGGGCATACTCCAAGTCGGCATGGACGACTTGCTTACTTCATTTTTTTCGTTTATGTATGTATTTATAAATTTTTTGTTCCAATCTTCCAGTATTTCACACTTGAAATACTTATGAGAAAAGAAAAATAAAAATAAAATTTTTTTACCAATCCTTATGAACTGTTTGCTTTTTATTTTTAGCATTCCTTATAGTAATATTATCTCTATTGTCTATTCCTATGACCTCAAAAGGTCTAATATAAGTAGAGTCTAATTTATGTTTTAACTGAACTTTATTTCCCATGTCTATGCTTACATCTGATACTTTATTATCATGATATTTTTATACCCTTGCAGAGGGTATATTGATTTTGGTCAGAAGTTTGCAACGTACAAAAGGAAGCATCTCCGACTATATAAAGTTTATATATTCTTGATCAGCATGAATAGCCGTGTGGATATGACCATGTCCGTCTGTCCGTCTGTCTGGATCAACAGCTTCTCCTCCGAGACCATAATAGCTACAGAGCTGAAATTTTTAGCATAGGCTCCTTTTTGCTGCAGGCATTGTATATCTCGGAATCATCCCGATCAGACGACTATATCATATAGTTCCCATAGGAACGATCGGTCATGAATAAGGTTCATCCTCAATAAGTCCGTTGTTTTTCAACCAAATGCCACCAAATTTAATATTTGTGAGTTTGTATAGTTCTTAATACTTTAACTTAGTTCGATCAGTATCGGACGACTTTATCATATAGCTGATATAGGAACAATCGGTACAAAAACCATTTTTGTACGAATTATTTTTTTTTCTCAAGCTCAAAATTTTGAATTTGTAAATTTGGTATA
>JAECWJ010000173.1:0-24955 GCA_018150375.1 Drosophila sturtevanti | reverse complement strand
GTCCCAACCTCTTCCATTCGCTGTCCGAAGATCCGCTCCACCCGCCAGGTTTCAAGCACTGAGCACTCAGATGACTGTGACGCCAGTGTCCTGTAAACTGTGTGGGAGAGAGAATCATCCGATTGGAATCTGTCCAAAATTCTTAAGTATGTCCGTTCCGAATCGAATGACAGACATCAAGCAGCAAAAACTATGTCTGAATCGCCCGCGGTCATAAGTTACGTGACTGTCCCAGCGCCCACAGTTGTCATACTTGCAATGAGCGGCATCATACGCTGCTGCACCGGGCATCGTCTGCCGTTCTTCCAGTAGCGAATCCTTTCCGAACGCAGCCTACCGCGCCTCTAACGCGCACTGATTCCGGTGAGAGCCCTTCCTCGAGTCACCCCATCCATATTACGATTTCCGCCCCCACGCAAGGGTTTACCCGGGACTGCTATGGTGACCATCCGTCATCTAGATGACGTTTGCTAGCAAACGAATTCCATGCTCGATCGTTAATCGACACTGGTTCGGGGGGGGCTTGTGTATCAGAGAGAATGTTTACCCTGGTGAAATCACCGTTTCGTGTGATCGACGCGCAAATCAGTGGCATTTCTGAATGCGTGGCGGCTCGCGCTCAAAAGCTGTGTCAATTGCGGCTTGCGTCTTCGCGGGAAGCAGAAAAAGAGGTGGAAACGTCTGCCTTCGTCCTGCCGAATCTTGCCGGCTCCCTTCCCGGGTATAGCCTTAGCCGACCCCCACTTCAATCAGAGTTCCAGCATTGATTTGCTAATCGGTGTCGACCTTTTCCCCCAAATCCTAGGGGAGAGGATCCAGAAGGACATATGCGGTTCTCTTGTCGGCCTTGATATTATATTTGGGTGGGTTCTGTGTGGACCCATGGTCAAGTCTCCAACTCCTTCGTCATGCGTTCTGTCCGCTAGGGTCACTGTAGGCCCAAGCAACATGATCTTGGATAAGTTGCTCACCAAATTTTGGGAGGTGGAAGATTTTCCAATAAAACCGGAAAAAGAAGATGACAAAATATGTGAAACTCATTTCTATTTTGACCCATCATGCGATGTTTAAGCCTAAAAGCACCACGACCAAGCTCTGTATCGTCTTCAACGCTTCAAGTACGTCCACCAGAGGTGTCAGCTTGAATAATATCCTGCTCCCTGGCCCTACCCTTCAAGCGGACCTCACGCTACAGATCCTGAAATGGCGATTCTTCCGAGTCCCCCGGGCAAGCCAGCGTCGCTACATGTACGTAGATGATGTTCTGGCTGGTTCCCATACTCGCGCGACGATCCGGGAGCTTGAGAAAGTCTTCTCTCTCCCTCTGCCGACGCTTTTAGCGGCAGAGCTTAGAATACTATATATAATAAGTAAAATATAATGTTAAATAAAAATCCATGAGTACACTCTTGAAACAACCAGAAGAAAACCAAGACGTCTTATGTTGTGAAAATGATAATTATTTTAAATTATTACGTGGCGACCGTGACTGAGAGCACAAGCCTGTATGAGTAAGAAGAAATGTAATTTAAATTAATAATTAAATAAATTACACAACAACTGGAACTAATGCTATCAGGCAATTGAGAAGAAAACCTCCCAGCCCAGTTTGCCAAAAAAACAATAGCCTGTGCACAGGTGCCCCACCAGCCTGTGCAGCTACCAGCACCGGCGCCCCAACATCCTGAGGACCTAAAGGACCGAGAGCGCTACAAAGAGCGCTCAACATAAATTAAGAAAAAAATCTTACTTTTGTTACATTAAGAAAAAATATTCTGTTATAATAAGCATACACTCAAGAATGAAATGTTACGATATGTTTGTAATACAGAGCAGCAATTGCGTTGCTCGTAGTAGAGTATGGCCTGTAAAGCCATACGAAAAAAAGTACCACTGCGTTGATCAAATACAGAAATTTTTTTTTTTTGGAATTATACTTTTTGAAATCATAAATTGAAAAAAAATAGAAATATACACATATTCTTCAAAAAAAATTCAAATATTACAATAAAAAAAAATACAATAAATCCAAATTAAGACATCTAATGCACCCAAATGCAATTTCAAAATACGAAAATAAATTTGAAATAGAAACCATTGTAGTATGTTATATGCCAATCAAGTATATGCACACCGTATTATAGTGTATACAATATGTAAAGTGGTCATATGCCCAAATTTAATAATAGAGTATCAAGCGCATAAACATAGAGACACTTTGTACCTTTGTATACATAATATAACAGCCGTCAAGTGCCGCAATATGATCAGCCACTTATATGTGGATTGGCCCGCAGCGTGAGAACTGCAGCGTAAGCACTATGACGTTTTGACCATTCGGTACCAAGCGCATGTATATGCCTTCTGCATACATATACATATTTAACAATATATATATACACATATGGCATGCTATATACTCCCGTTCTGCCGCTGCTTGGAGGGACGAGAAGAGATATGAAGACCTTATGTATTTAGGCTAAAGAAATGATTTGAAATAAAGCAAGAGAAGATTCTCAATCTGAACACCAATTAAAGCGGACATGCACCCTTTATTATAAATGCAATATCTTTTCTTTACAGCATAAAAAAAAAGGAAAAGAGATAATATGATGATAATGCAAAACCAATCCAAATAAAAAACCTAGAAAGATGGACTAACTTCGGCCGTACCGAAGTTCGTATACCCTTGCAGATTTTCTCTATATAATTCACCAGAAGCATTATTGTAAATTAAACATACCAAATTTACAAATTCAATATTTTGAGCTTGAGGAAAAAAATTTTTCATACAAAATTTTTTTTTGTACCGATTGTTCCTATAGCAGCTATATGATATAGCCAACCGATTCTGATAAAACTTGATTGAAGTATTAAAAAGTTTATTAAACTTACAAATATAAAATTTCGTGGCATTCGGTTGAAAAACAACAGAGATATTGAGGATAAACCTTATTCATGACCGATCAGTCCTATGGGAGCTATATGATATAGTCGTCCGATTCAGATCAAACTTGGTTGAAGTATCAAGAAGCATATTAAACTCATAAATATCAAATTTCGTGGCATTCGGTTGAAAAACAACAGTTATTGAGGATAAACCTTATTCATGACCGATCGGTCCTATGGGAGCTATATGATATAGTCGTCCGATTCAGATCAAACTTGGTTGAAGTATCAAGAAGCATATTAAACTCATAAATATCAAATTTCGTGGCATTCGGTTGAAAAACAACGGAGTTATTGAGGATAAAGCTTATTCCTGACCGATCGTTCCTATGGGAGCCATATGATATAGTCGTCCGATCGGGATGATTCCGAGGTATACAATGCCTGCAGCAAAAAGGAGCCTATGCTGAAAATTTCAGTTCTGTAGCTCTTATGGTCTCGGAGGAGAAGCTGTTGATCCAGACAGACGGACAGACGGACGGACGGACAGACGGACGGACGGACAGACGGACATGGTCATATCGACTCGGCTATTCATGCTGATCAAGAATATATATACTTTATATAGTCGGAGATGCTTCCTTCTGTGCGTTGCAAACTTCTGACCAAAATTAATATACCCTCTGCAATGGTATAATAACTACATAATACTATTACGTTATTTCTCTAAAAAGGGAGGTGTAGTATGTTATATGCCAAACAAGCATATGCCCACCGTATTGTAGTGTATACAATATGTAAAGTGGTCATACGCCCAAATTTAATTATGGAGTATCAAGCGCATAAACATGAGTATCAAGCGCATAAACATAGAGACACTTTGTCCCTTTGTTTACATAATATAACCGCCGTCAAGTGCCGCAATATGAACAGCCACTTATATGTGGACTGGCCCGCAGCGTGAGAACTGTAGCGCAAGCACTATGACGTTTTGACCATTCGGTACCAAGCGCATGTATATGCCTTCTGCATACATATACATATTTAACAATATATATATACACATATGGCATGCTATATACTCCCGTTCTGCCGATGCTTGAAGCGACAGAACTCTATATGAAGACCTTATGTATTTCGGCTAAAGAAATGATTTGAAATAAAGCAAGAGAAGATTCTCAATCTGAACACCAATTAAAGCGGACATGCACCCTTTATTATAAATGCAATATCTTTTCTTTACATGGCGACCGTGACAAGTGTCACGACACTTGTACAACAAGAAAAATGTAAAAAAAAAGAAATTGCAAAATCTTATGTAAAAATCAAAAAAAAAAAAGGAAAAACTACAACCAACAAACATATATATAAAAACAATTTAAAAGGATAAAAAAAAAGGAAAAGAGATAATATGATGATAATGCAAAACCAATCCAAATAAAAAAAAATACCTACCAAGCAACCAGCAGACAACCAACCAACCAACCAGCAAACAACAATAATGTTTAAAAACATTTAACATTACACAAAGAGGACAACAATTGGCAGTTCAAAAACCAAAAATCAACATAAAATTTATTGCTACCATTTCTACCGTTTGCTTGATGGCCCACATCTGTCAATACCGATGAGAAGGACAGAATGTTGGACTACGCTTAAGCCACTCCTACCTCATACCTACTTTGAATATAAATTGGTGCGAAGACCGGCACCAGTACCGCCTGAGCCCATAGGCCCCGGACATTAGCAGCAGTCAAATAGAGAAGTTTAAGCCAAGTAAATCAAAAACAACAAGCCTGTGCGACCAGCACCGGCCCCGCCAACGCGACAAGTTGCGCCCAAAGATCTGACAGTGCTACAATGAGCACACAACGTGGAACCGACAACGCTACATAGAGCGTAAATATATATTCATATAAAAACACATACCTTTGCCAAGAGCAAAGAAACGCAATTAGGCCGCGAATACGCCTAGGCCTAATTGCCATTAATTTTAAAAATTTTAAAAACTCAACCAGAGCCGAAAACGCCGGCTGAAACATACTAACCAAAAACACGATAGGCTATTTACTAGCAAATGTGGTTGGAGTATTTTTTTTTTATTAAATTTAAATTAAGCGAAATTTATACATGAATTGTGAGCCAACCACATTATTCTAAAACACTAATTTTTCCATGTCTCTGGCGCTTGGTTTTCAACTAAGCCGGATTTAATAATTGATTTCTTTATCGTTTTTATCACGAACTAGGTAACTGTTCAAATTTCAAAAAAGGAATTAATATAATGAAAATTTTTACTTTTCCAAAATTGTAATTTTTATTTTTCCATTATTTCACTAACGTTCAAACAAAACCAAAAAAAAAAAAAATCAATATAAGGAATTTTCAGGTTTTTTCTCCCCCTATATAGAGTATACACAATTTGTATACAGTTTTATTGACGTTTAGTAGCAGGTCAAACAATATACATAGATACTGAACTTAAATTTTAGAATAGAAAAAAAGAAACATACATAAGGACAGTTTTAAAAAATCTGATAAAAACAAAATACAAAAAATATATTTCATTTTTCATTAAAGAACAAAAATTAAGCAAAATTTTAAATTGAAAACAGAAATTAATTTTGAATTAGAAAACAAATGAAGTAACTGTTTAAACGTCTACACAATGAAACTTGCTAAGTCTCTTGAAGGAGCCTATATAAATGATGGCTTATCACCAGATTTGGCATCCAAATACAGCACATCGCAAGCTGTAAAGGCAATGACACAAAACTGCGCTATAGATAAGGTAAAACTTATTATGCAGGCAGGCACATTCAGCAACATGAATGATGCCATTACCAAATTTGTCAACAGTTGCACAGAGGCAACTGGCGAGGCTAACTCTGTCCTACATTTTACATCAGGCAGAAGAGGTTATTTAAACAAAAAAATTTTAATCTCAATATTTTTATAAAATTCATGAACAATGCTACAAACCTTACTATTTCACTTTTCAAAATTAAAATAAACCCCATACAAATACAATTAAATACAACAAACAAAACATGATAATAAAAAAAAACCAAGGAAAAGACAATTTTGTGGCAGATGCCCTATCACCGATAACAATATCCGAAATATCCAAAAAGACATACAAAATAAAGTCCTGAAAGTCACTATCAGACAACAGTATAGAATCCTGCGCAGGAAATGTACAAGTAGATTTGCTTATGCAAACACTTATCGACGCTTCTAAGCCCAACTTATATGAAATCATTTATAATGACGAATTAAGTAAAGTAGTGGTCTTGCATATAAGAAACAATACATGTTTTTAGGAACATGGAAAGAAAATTATTGCAAGAATTGATGTTAGCGATCGGTACACCAATGGAAATCTTGACTTAGGTCAGTTCTTTCAAAGGCTTGAAATGCAAGCCTGTATACTTAAGATTACCCAACTCAAAGTGGCACCGAGCAAAAGATCTTTGAATTAATTTCAATTGAATCTTTTAATAATATGGGCAATAAAATAATGAATCTATATATTAAAAATGCCTTAAATATAAAACAACAAAACATTTAGAGACCCCTATGACAAAACTGGAACATCGATACGTGCTTTCGATAAAGTAATTGTGGATACAATCGGTCCACTACCTAATCCGAACAAGGAAACGAATATGCAGTAATTTTTATCTGCGATTTAACGAAATATCTTGTAGTAATACCAACTAAGACAAAAGTGCAACAACAGTTGTCAAAACTATATTTGAAAACTTTATTCTGAAGTACGGTCCAATGAAGACGTTCATTAAGGACATGGGAACAGAGTATAAAAATTCCATTATAAATGACTTCTGCAAATATTTAAAAATAGACAACATAACGTCTACAGCACACCACCACCAGACATTAGGCACCGTTGAAAGAAGTCATTGGACATTCAATGAGTACATTCGTTCATACATTTCAGTAGATAAAACTGATTGGGACATATGGTTACAGTATTTCGTGTATTGTTTTAACACAACACCATCAGTAACATATAATTATTGTCCATATGAACGAGTATTTGGAGCTCGAATACTTTTAGAGAAAAATAAAATTAAGCAAAAAGAAATAATTGATAGGAAAGTATTAGATTTTAAAATAGGATAGGAGACCAGGTTTATCTAAAGAATGAAACAGGTCATAAAGTAGAACCTTCTTACGTAGGACCATTTGAGGTCATTAGCATAGAAAACAATAATAATATAATTATAAAGAATAATAAAAATAAAAAACAGAAAGTCCATAAAACCAGATTAAAACCATTAACTAGAAAGATGGACTAATTTCGGCATTATTGTAAATTAAATATAAATTAACAAATTCAAAATTTTGAGCTTGAGAAAAAAAATTTTTCTTACAAAATTTTTTTTTGTACCGGTTGTTTCTATAGCAGCTATATGATATAGCCAACCGATTCTGATAAAACTTGATTGAAGTATTAAGAAGTATATTAAACTCACAAATATCAAATTTCGTGGCATTCGGTTGAAAAACAACAGAGTTATTGAGGATAAACCTTATTCATGACCGATCGTTCCTATGGGAGCTATATGATATAGTCGTCCGACCGGGATGATTCCGAGATATACAATGCCTGCAGCAAAAAGGAGCTTATGCTGAAAATCAGCTCTGTAGCTCTTATGGTCTCGGAGGAGAAGCTGTTGATCCAGACAGACGGACAGACGGACATGGTCATATCGACTCGGCCATTCATGCTGATCAAGAATATATATACTTTATATAGTCTGAGATGCTTCCTTTTGTGCGTTGCAAACTTCTGACCAAAATTAATATACCCTCTGCAAGGGTATAATAAAACAGAAAGCGGAATGATCAACCGTAATAATAATAATAACAAATTAAAATATAAAAAAAATATACATTACAACGAAATTTTCTTTTTATTACATTTTAAAATAAATAAAAAAATAAAAAAACAAACAGTTCATAAGGATAGGCTAAAAGTTCAAACATAAAAAAAAAACAATTAATTTTCATTTATAATAAAATTTTTATATATAATAATAATCTAATCTAAATTGACAAATAGATAAAACAAAATTTCATTTGACTTCGTGATAAAGACAATGAGGAAACGCAATTTTTATACAAAAGACGCAAAAACATTAAAAAAAAAACACAACTAAATAACTACATATATATTTGAGTACTAACATATAACACAAAAAAATAACTACATAATACTATTACGTTATTTCTCTAAAAAGGGAGGTGTAGTATGTTATATGCCAAACAAGCATATGCCCACCGTATTGTAGTGTATACAATATGTAAAGTGGTCATACGCCCAAATTTAATAATAGAGTATCAAGCGCATAAACATAGAGACACTTTGTCCCTTTGTTTACATAATATAACCGCCGTCAAGTGCCGCAATATGATCAGCCACTTATATGTGGACTGGCCCGCAGCGTGAGAACTGCAGCGCAAGCACTATGACGTTTTGACCATTCGGTACCAAGCGCATGTATATGCCTTCTGCATACATATACATATTTAACAATATATATATACACATATGGCATGCTATATACTCCCGTTCTGCCGCTGCTTGCAGCGACGAGAAGAGATATGCTAGTAGAGCAGGTAATTTAGAAATTATATAGGAGAAAAAAAAACATAATAAATGACACTTACAATAAAGAATACATTTTAAGAACAAATGCATTACAAATACTCGGCAAAGGACCTACTTATATTGATGCTGCGCTTACACCGCTAAAAAAAGGCTCCCTTTTCTCTATCAAACAATGGAATGGAATGGATAAGCGAAAAAAATAAATGATTACAAAGACAAGTTCGAAAAATCATATAAATGCATCAATTCTGATAAAATAATAAAATCACATACATTGGTACATCATGCGCAAACAATAACAGCTCAATATAATAACATTGCAACTACAATAAACAAAGTTAATGATAGATTAACACCGGAGCATAAAAATATATGTCAGAAAATAATAATTAGTTTAAAAACACGATTATATAATATTGGTACAAGACGGAATATTGTAATAACAATCCCAGAAGATCCCAATCTTCTAGCTGAATTCAATGACAGCCAGTTAGACGATTTGGATGAGTCTAAACCAATAATCAATGCAGATAGTCACATTGATAGTGACATTGATAGTGACATTGAAACGCTCCCAGAAAATACAAAAGTTACAATGGCTAACCAAGTAGCTTTAGATAGGGAATATGTGAAGCAGGTTTCCTCTTCAGTCCCTGAATTCGATGGTAAAAAGTTATCATTGAATCGGTTCATAACAGCATTAAAGCTTGTAGAAAGAACCAAAGGCGACCAGGAATATATAGCGGTTGAAGTTATAAAGTCGAAAATAACTGGCACAATCTTGTTCAATGTACAAGATGAAACCACTATATCAAGCATAATAAATAAGCTTAGAGATAACATTAAAGAAGAATCTTCCAAATTACTAAAGGCAAAGTTATTGAATATTAGACAAAAAGGCAAAACTGCTTCCCAGTATACAACCGAAATGGACAATTTGCGAAAACAATTGGAGGCAGCCTTTATTGATGAAGGCCTAGACCCAAACAGTGCAGAAAAATTCGCCATAGTCGAGTCGATTTCCGCAATGACTAAAAATTGCGAGCATGAGAGACTTAAAGTAATACTAGAAGCTGGTAACTTCGTTACTTTCAATGATGTAATGGGTAAATATATCCATTGCAGCATAGAAATGACTGGAAGTGCAAGTACAGTATTATTTCAGCGAGGCAGCAATAATAGAGGAGGTAGTTACTATTCCCAAAGAGGAAGAGGCTACAATTCTAATAATAATAACAATAACAGAAACAACAATAGAGGTGGACGAGGTTATAACCGAGGTCGGAATAATTTCAACCGAGGCAACAATCAAAACAGCAACAATTATTACAATAATAACAATAACAATAATGTCCGAGTTGCCCAAGATACTTCGGGAAACTACCAAACTCCTCCAGATACACAAGGTTAAACAGTAAAATATATAGTGTCAACTTAAGTCTCAACAATTTTGTATCATTCAAAAATGTTGCAACAAATAAAATGGTAACATTGATGGTGTAGTATTTAGAGATCAACCCTACAACTGAAATGGACGTGGGTTCGACCCCGGCTACGGCGAGTTGAAAAACCTGGGTTATTTCTTTAAACTTTTTAAATTTTACATTTACAGAAGCTTAGAAATCTTGAGGCGGATATGACGGAGGAAGGAATTTAATAACTGTAAGGGTATAGAAACTTCGGCACAGCCGATGTTGCCTTCTATAATTTTTTCTGTTCATTTATACCGTTCCTGAAATTTGTATGTTTAATGACTCATCTGTTTTTAATCTTTTATTATTAAAGTTTATTGAAGTAATTGTTTCATACTATATTTGGAATTGGTACTTAAATTGGTACCTACTTAATTTACTTTTTAATTACGTAATTAATCAGGTGTTTTTCTTTGACTATGTCAATTGTAAAACTTTCGTCCTTATTTCATTTATTAATAATTTAGACATAAATATGTGATCTGGAAATCACATCCTGAGGTTCTTGGTTTAATACAAAGTTATAAAGTTGTTGTCATATTGTTGTTGCTAAGCACTGATCAATTTTTGACTTTGGCACAGTTGGTATAGTTGTTTTTATTTTTTGAAAAGTCTAGTTTTATATAATGAATATATAAAACTAGAAAGATGGACTAACTTCGGCCGTGCCGAAGTTCGTATACCCTTGCAGATTTTCTCTATATAATTCACCAGAAGCATTATTGTAAATTAAACATACCAAATTTACAAATTCAATATTTTGAGCTTGAGGAAAAAAATTTTTCATACAAAATTTTTTTTTGTACCGATTGTTCCTATAGCAGCTATATGATATAGCCAACCGATTCTGATAAAACTTGATTGAAGTATTAAAAAGTTTATTAAACTTACAAATATAAAATTTCGTGGCATTCGGTTGAAAAACAACAGAGATATTGAGGATAAACCTTATTCATGACCGATCGTTCCTATGGGAGCTATATGATATAGTCGTCCGATTCAGATCAAACTTAGTTGAAGTATCAAGAAGCATATTAAACTCATAAATATCAAATTTCGTGGCATTCGGTTGAAAAACAACAGTTATTGAGGATATTCCTTATTTATGACCGATCGTTCCTATGGGAGCTATATGATATAGTCGTCCGATTCTGATCAAACTTAGTTGAAGTATCAAGAAGCATATTAAACTCATAAATATCAAATTTCGAGGAATTCGGTTAAAAAACAACGGAGTTATTGAGGATAAAGCTTATTCCTGACCGATCGTTCCTATGGGAGCTATATGATATAGTCGTCCGATCGGGATGATTCCGAGATATACAATGCCTGCAGCAAAAAGGAGCCTATGCTGAAAATTTCAGCTCTGTAGCTCTTATGGTCTCGGAGGAGAAGCTGTTGATCCAGACAGACGGACAGACGGACAGACGGTCAGACGGACAGACGGACAGACGGACATGGTCATATCGACTCGGCTATTCATGCTGATCAAGAATATATATACTTTATATAGTCGGAGATGCTTCCTTCTGTGCGTTGCAAACTTCTGACCAAAATTAATATACCCTCTGCAAGGGTATAAAAACTAGAAAGATGGACTAACTTCGGCCGTGCCGAAGTTCGTATACCCTTGCAGATTTTCTCTATATAATTCACCAGAAGCATTATTGTAAATTAAACATACCAAATTTACAAATTCAATATTTTGAGCTTGAGGAAAAAAATTTTTCATACAAAATTTTTTTTTGTACCGATTGTTCCTATAGCAGCTATATGATATAGCCAACCGATTCTGATAAAACTTGATTGAAGTATTAAGAAGTATATTAAACTTACAAATATCAAATTTCGTGGCATTCGGTTGAAAAACAACAGAGTTATTGAGGATAAACCTTATTCATGACCGATCGTTCCTATGGGAACTATATGATATAGTCGTCTGATCGGGATGCCTGCAGCAAAAAGGAGCCTATGCTGAAAATTTCAGTTCTGTAGCTCTAATGGTCTCGGAGGAGAAGCTGTTGATCCAGACAGACGGACAGACGGACATGGTCATATCGACTCGGCTATTCATGCTGATCAAGAATATATATACTTTATATAGTCTGAGATGCTTCCTTCTGTGCGTTGCAAACTTCTGACCAAAATTAATATACCCTCTGCAAGGGTATAATTATGAGGTATTACAAACTTGACAAATTTAAGTTCGAGCTCCTATCCAATTAAGATTTAAATTGTTATGCGTATTATATTGTTTGTTTCCTGCCTTTATTAGTCTCGTGATGAAGACGTCTGTATCTGCGTCAATTTAATGTTTTGTTAATTTTGGATATTATGGCTTCACATCTTTTTTCGTCTATGTATCTTGGGCAGTTTTTGGGTTTCTGTTCCAATTTTTGTTATTGGTATTTGCGCTTGCTTCTATAAAAGCACTTAGGGTCTACCTCAGAGTGTTATGTGCTGCCGAAATACCATCCGTGTTTCTTTGCCCTTAGCAAGCATTAACGGAATATTTTGCTGCATGCTGCAGTTGGTTACCATTACCGAGGTATCCCAGTTTTACGATTTGGGCAAACTGCACCATGTCTGGGTATAATACAAAACATCCAAAACATGGTTTAAACTCTTCAACTACTTCTTCGGTGCATGAAAATCGTCTACCACGTAGTTTTTCCTTGATGTGAGGGAATAGAAAACGTCATTAAGTGACAAGTCAGGACTGTAGGGCGAATGAGTCATCAATTCGATGTTTTGACTCCCGAGTTGTGTGAGAGCTATAAGAGAAATAATAAATTATCTTCGGCAGTTGGTTTTGCAAATTTCTCCGAAAACCTCCGGCATACAAATAGTCGTGTACCACTCAGAATTGTCACGTGCTGCAGTCTAGTGAAAAAGTGGCCTCATGATCCATTCCCCCGAAGAAACAGGCGACCTCGAATACCTTATGTTGGATATCGCTTATCTTGGGACACATGCACGACTGCAATGGCAGTTTAGTTTCCGGCATATACGCATTTATCCATGATTCATTACCTGTTACGATTTTATAAACGTCTTTGAAACACCACGGTCGAACTTTTTAAACATTTCCTGACTCTAATTGATACTTGACTTTTACTGAACGATTAATACGGTTTATAGGTATAGTGATGATAATGGAATATACTGAAGTGGAACTAATGTTCAATCATCATACATACTATCAATTTTTTATGGCACAACAAGAGAGATAAGCCATAAAAAATTGATAGTATGCGTGAACTGAGAGAGATAAGCTGTCATTTTTGACGGTTCTTTGGGATAATCCACATGGAAAGTGGTAAAAAATAATTCAACGAAAACCTTCTTGGAAAATATCCACTGCTTTCCCGAATTGGATTTTTTAATTTATTGTAAACCAAACAAAAGTCAATAGTACATGGGGCAACATGTCGTAGGATACTTTTCTACGTACATACATATGTGATAAAAATGACAGATTATTATGGAGTTGACAGAGTTTACGTATTGACACGAACTGTTTGCCTTGATGTTTCTTGCGGTTATTCTATGCAACATTAACTTGTTCAATGACTTTATTTAGTTAATTTTCTTATTGATTTTTGGTAAAATAATAAATAATTTTCAGCGCAAAAATCGTAATTTTATCAAAAATTGGTGACGATGAAAATATCCTTGCAATTGAGTCTAAGATTTTTGATTTTATATCGACACAATACGTATAAATGCACCCTTAAGGTTCTTCAGTCAACCATAGAGAAAAATAGTTGGGATAGCTTTACCTGGGAAGAAGCTATATTCATTATTTTAGTCCGAATGCCAGTCGTTCGAACGTAAATAGTAGCTGAAGAGTTTGACTCTAATTGGTGTAATCCCAATTTGAAACCTAGGTATGAAAAATATTTTGGTGTATCTAACTGATCTAAACTTTCCTCTAATATTAATCGAGATTTAATTGTGACTGGCTTTTTTATGTAACTTTTGTAATCTTTGAGTACAACCGTCCGAATAGAAATAAACGTTTTCGAACCCTTAAAGTATATATATTCTTGATCAGTATCAATAGCCAAGTCGATATGTTTGCTTCTAGTATTTTTTATACCTTAAATTTTGAGCTACGTGAAAATGTTTTTGTGCATTAATCGAATATCATGAATTAGAATGAGTCGCATTGAACAACTATAAATCAATAAATCAAAAAACAACATGTTAGTTCAGCTAATTGCAATCGCTTATACATACATATATGTACACACGTTCAATATATATAAGTACAAGCAGAACACTTGTATTTGTTTTATTGCTTTCTTGAAGAACTCTAACTAAACGAAAAAATGAAGAGTCTCCATCTGTGAAAAGGAAAAGTCTTTACACTGGCCCTTTTGCATCTGGACAGGCAAACCACTTTGCCCTATTGGCAGATATGGAAGAACACAACAGAAAAAAACAAGAACTGGTGAAATTGAAGCAGAAACGGCAAACAGTGAAAAACCACCCCCAATTTTTGTTCCCAATGTCAGTCACATACTTGGATTTCTTAAATTCCTCCACCCTCACATTGACGCCACTGAATTCACATACAATACAGAACGAGTCGGACATATTCGCATTATGGTAAAAGCAGTTGAAAAATATAGGAGCTTAATTAAAATATTAACGGCTAAAAAAGTCGACTACCATATATTTCAGCTTAAGCAGGAAAGGGCATTTAGAGTCGTAGTTAAAAACTTGCATTACTCGAAATCCTTAGACTCTGTTGGCGAGTGGAGTAGATAAACCGCAACGTTTGGTTGTTTGGTAGAGAGTAAGTTTATTTTCGAGATAAGTAAGTTCTTAATATCTAACAGCGTTGCCACTTATAAAAGAGAATTGCCATATCAACACTCTTCCTCAATTCGAATGTTCTTATTCATTTTAATCCGAGCAACGCAGTACATTTTTTATGGTTGACTCTTTGCAAATTCTTAGTCAATATGTCAGCAACCATTTCATTAGTTGGACAGTACTTCAAATCGATTAGATTCTCATCATAACAGTTTCTTACATGGTGAAATTTAACATCAATATGTTTGCTTCTGGCGTGATAAACTGGATTTTTAACAAGATTTGAAGCGCCTACATTATCGCCATATATAGTTACACATTCGAGCTTAAAATACAATTTCAACTCATTTACTAGTTTTCTTGAATAAATCACCTCTTTTGCAGCATCCGAGAGTGCCATGTGTTCTGCCTCTGTACTGCTTAGCGCAACAATTCTCTGTTTTTTCGATGCCCACGAAAATACAGATCCACCCCACATGAATACGTAGCTAGTGAATGATTTCCTGTCAGTTGAATCACCTGCCCAATCTGCATCTGCGTAGCCAGTTATTTCCTGCGGTCTTCTCGTAGATCAGTGCCAAATCGATCATTGTGTACAAATAATTTAATACTTGCTTTGCTGCTGCAAGATGTTCTCCATGAGGATTCGAATTCCTCTGCGAAAGCTTGCACACAGAGTGTAGAACATCTGGTCGTGAACATAGCGCAATATACATCAGTGACCCTATGATGGATTGATATTTCATTACGTCGACGCGCTTGCACGACTCGCTCTCACAGTTCACTTGGAAATTAGCTTCCAATGGCGTTGAAGCTGTGCGACAGTTTTCCATGTCCATCTCGTGAAGTAGTCCCATAATGTGCCTCCTTTGGCTCACACGTATGGCACCGCGTTTCCCTTCTCGTTGGATCTCCAATCCCAAGAAGTTTGTTACTGGGCCTTTGTCTACAACCTGAAATTCAGAAGATATAGCTCGTTTAGTAGCTAACATTTCACCTTCATCTGAACACGCTAACAATAAGTCATCAACATATACGGCAATTATGCTGATCGTCTTCTTCTTTGTACATTTGGTGTACATGCATGGTTCGCTCTCACAAGCCCTGTAGCCCATCTTTGTTAAGGCATCATCCAATCTCGCGTTCCAAACACGGCCCGCTTGAGACCATATAGCGACTTCTTAAGTTTCAACACACATCCAGACTCGTCGTCATAGTTTTCTGGCTGCCACATATATATGTCTTCATTTAGATATCCGCTTAGGTATGCTGTTGATACGTCGAGTTGATGCTCGTATAGCTCGTATTCCGCCGCCATTGCAAGGAGTATCCGAATTGTAGCAAAACGTACTACTGGCGAATACGTCTCTTCATAGTCTACGCCGTACCTCTGACTGCACCCTTCGCTACCAATCGTGCTTTGTAGCACTCAACCTCTCCAGCTGAATTTGTCTTTAAGGCAAACACCCATTTGCGTCCAATTGGCTTCTCTCCATGCGGTAACTCAACTAGATCCCATGTCTCATTCTTAATCAAAGCGTCGTATTCCTCTTGCATTGCTAATTTCCATTGATCAGCTTATGGACTCGATTGTGCTTGCTTCACAGTAACTGGAACATTAATGTTATTGTCTAACATCATATTTAATTCATCCCTCCTTGTTGCTGGAACTTGCTCATCATCATATTCGGCCTCTTCCTGGATGTCATCATGATTGTCCTGGTTGTCTGATACGCCGTCACTGTCAGCCAAGTTGTCCATTTTATCAGCATCCATTTCTTCTAGCATTATTGTGACGCTAGCACTCTCGTTGATCCTGGACATGCTATTCTCAATGAAACAAACATCCCTGCTGATTTTTACATCACCTGTTGACTTGTCGTACAATCGGTATGCTTTAAACGATTCAGAGTAACCAACCATTATATATTCTTTTCCTTTCTCCTGTAATTTCTTCTTTGGACTTTTTTCCAATGCAATGGCAATACATCCAAAGACTCTCAAATGTTTTACTACTGGCTTATGTCCGGTAAACATTTCAAATGGCGTTTTGCCATCTAAAGCCTTCGTTGGTGATCGATTTCATAGGTATGCAGCACATGCCACTGCCTCCGCCCAGAAACTCTCACTTAAACCAGCACTGTTCAGCATGACTCTTGCCATTTCTACCAACGTCCGATTGAAGCGCTCTGCAACTCTATTTTGATGTGGCGTGTAAGGTACTGTGAGCTGTCTTTTAATTCCAGTAGACTTCAGATATTCTTCAAATTCTTTGTTGACATATTCCGTTCCATTATCGCTTCTGATAGTTTTTACTTTCATGTCTTTCTGTCGCCCTACCATGGTTATGTGCTCCTTGAATACTTTGGTCACTTCCGATTTATGCTTCAGGAAGTAAACATGCACATATCTGCTCATATCATCTATCATTGTCACTAAATATTTTACACCACCATTTGATACATTATTAATGGGCCCGCAAACATCACTGTGTATTAGCTGCAGCAACTCATTTGCTCTTGTTTGCGACTTTTCAAATTGGCTCACGTGACACTTATTTTTCATGCAACTAATGCAATCTAAATACAATTTACACAATTTCTCATCATTTTTTGTCTCACACAAAATTAATCCACTGACCTTTTTCGCCCTCATTATCAGGATATCATGACTATCAAAAATCTTTGCACACTCCGAGTAAAATCCAACAAAACAACCATGCCTTTCCAACTGACATAAAGTTGCACTGCAATCCAGGCACATACAGAATTTTAGCGCCACAATCGCTGCTGATAATCACAGTACCTCGCCCATACGCCGTTGTGTATTTGTTTCCAGCAAGTTCGATATTTTCGTTGTGTTATTCAAATTTATCGAATAGTTCTCACATATGCGATGTTGCGCCGCTACCGATAACCCATATATTGTTGCTCATTCCATTATTTCCAGCTATTCCAACGTACGATCGATTTATCGCTTCTCTGTTTTTGTTTCTTGTTCCATCACTTTTTCCGCTTTTCTTATGTTCTGTCTTGTCGTCGTTTTCGTGTGTTTCTCTAGCTGTGCACTTTGCCGCGAAATGCCCTGGTTGGCCACACTTATAGCATTTTAAATTACGGCGTCTTTCTGTCGTTGCTTTGTTTACTTGTCCTAGGAGACGCTTAACGCTGGCAACTCGTCACGTGCTTCTAAAGCAACCACAAGATTTTCATATGATGCGGGCAGACTTGCCAGTAACATAATTACTATTAACTCTTCCTGCAGCGTGATGTCTATTGCGGAGAGATTCTCGACGATGTTTGAAAAGTCCATTATATGTGTTTGTACGTTTTCGCCTTCTGCCATTCTCTTGTTCAATAACTGTTTGAACAGTGTTACCTTGCGCACGGGACCATGTGGACGATGTAGCTTTTCCAGTTCTCTCCATATGTCTTTTGCTGACGCGCAATTCCTTATGCAATTTATCTGCGACACACTTATTGACAAAAATAGTACAGCCATGGCCTTTTCATCTTCACGCTTCCATGTTTTAAAAGCTTCACTTGTTTCATCTTCGGGCTTCACATGATCGTTTGAAACCACAGCCCAGAGATTCTGATGCACCAAAACATTTCTTGCAAGAACACACCAAGAGTCATAGTTGGTGTCGTCCAGCTTTTCAATATTATAAAAAGAATTCATTTTCAGATTCCTTTTGTCTGTTTTTTGCAATGTCCGTTATGCACGATCGCAACTTCTTCTCTGCTCTATACACTATTACTTAGTATACAAATTAATATTTTGTTATGAAGGTTTTGGACTTTAATTTTTATTTCATTTTATTTTGTTCAAGATTGGTAATATAGAGTGCCGTGTTGCTGGTTTCGTTAGAACTAAACTTAAATATTGACAAAAATATTAAAGTTACCCATTGAAGCCCGCCTCAAACTGCTGACGATGCGGTTCCCACCAACGACGTGCTGATCAAGCAGCTCGTGCAGTGGCATCCGATCGTCACTTCTCTGCGGTTCTCACCATAAAATGCTTACCTAGCATTTTCAGGTGTTGGTTGCCCAGTCGAACAGATGGCTGTGTTAACTCCTCCCTTGTCAAGATTAAGGGCGTCCTCGGCCTTTCTCAGGTTGGTCATGACGACTTGGAACTCTTCCTGGCGACGTTTATTTCTCTTTGCGCGAATGATTCTTTTTACTGCCTGGGCGGTTGCCAAAATGCAAAGGGCAATAATTCCGACTATGAAAGGTTGGACAAAATGTTTTGAATCGACTTCTTCCAGGTATCTCAAGTTGTCGAGGGTCAACCTGCGTAAGTATGGCAAACTGAGGATTTCTTGGTGGCCCGTTATGTTAACGAGGGAGACGGCTGCCGATCCCAGAATCATTTTTGGGATGCCCTTGTTGTTCTTGTAGGTTGTGCCGTTGATCTGCACCTCCATCTCAAACGTGATCAGGAATGTGCCGGTCACCATTTTGGTCTCTTTATTCATTTCCCTGACTATGGCAGTTTGATCATTATTAATTATGACGCCATCGTCTACCACTGTGATTGGCTCCAAATGGCTGGGCTGTGTGCCGCAATGTGCTGTTAGTCCAGAATGGAGTTGCTGAGCGCAAGTTTGCTGCGGCAAGGCTTGACAAAATGATGTTGAGATTGCCATACTGCAATTCGTTAGGGCGGTGATGTTGCCCTCACAATCGGCCAGGATGCTGTTATTCTCGAGGCGCAGTGTTGTCGAATTTCTTTGTACTGGGTAGATGTTTATCTTCTTACAAATTAGATTAGGTCTAGGGTATTTAATCATAAAGAGGAGAAAATTGTCATTTTGTAAAACTTTAACGCTAGATATTTCAAGGATAGTTGTTATGCTAATATTTGTAGAGAGTTCTTTTATCTTAGTTACATCGCTTTGATTCAAAATTATTGGATTCACTGTATTCAACTTCGCAAGAGAGATGGCAAGGATCAGGTTCTGTAGTTCCGAAATCACGATTCTATTTCTGGTAAGTAGTATTTCGAATAGATGTCCAGTGTCGATCTGTTTAACTTTTGAGGCTTTGAGTAGGATGTTAACCGTGTCTGTGAGTTTATTAATCTGTTCCTGAGTAGCAGTATTAATGGCTATCTGTTTACGTTCGGCAGCGACGAGCTCTCTTTCTTGGAATTTTAGTTGTTCCCAATCCTCAAAGTCTGGAGTGCGGCAACTAAACCTTAAGGGCTGTTCCTAAGAAATTTAGACTCCTAACATGGCGGTGGTGCGTCGACAAGGCAGAGAGCAGGGTATCTATTTGCTCTGAATCTATTTTTAGTAGTTTTCTCATATGAGATTGTGGGGAAGTGATCCAAGAGTTTCTCTGTCTCTTGTTTTATATTGGCATAGTTGGAAAGGTTAGTTGCATGTTGCAAATAACCATATTCTTCCCATAGAACGACATTTCCGTCTACTATGGGGATATAGTTTGAGTTGGTGAATTCTGTTAGTTTGGCCGTTGCCATGGCGATGAGTGTAAATATTAGAATCCTATAAGTAAAAGAAGACTGCATTAAGTGTTTTACTATCTAATATTGTCCTTATGGACCACCCTCCCTTTTATGAGCACCGTTGTGCCCAAATCTGCTTGAATTGTTTCCTCTTCGTAGAGGGGGGTTATTTTGTTTCCTAATCTTTTATTGCGTTTTACCAAAACCTTCTCTCCTACCTGATAAGTTTTTATCTGCCTGTTTTTGTTATGGTATTGTAGCAAGTCAACTTGTGCTTTTTGAATTCTGTTACCGATCTCAACAAGTGATTCAGCTGATCTGTCATATATTATTTCTATAGGAGGTTTTTTTGTAACGGAATGAATCGTTTTGTTATACTGTATTGTGGAAAGTAATAGAAGTTCCGTTGTATCATTGATATTTCGATCTAGTTTCAGGCACCTAGCGATCTCGACAAGGGTGCTATGAAAGCGCTCGACTTGACCATTGGAGGTACTGTGAAGCGGGGGAGCATTTTCAATGGATATCCCGAAATTATTTTCTAGCATTGATTTTATTGTACCTGAATTTAGTGATTTTTCATTGTCACAGTACAATGTTCGGGCTGTTGGAAAGAAATTTGCGATTTGCAATAATGCTGGTTTTACATCAATAGTTGATCTAGATTGAATTGGTTGGACAACAGCAAACTTTGAGAATTTGTCAATGCAAGTAAGGAAGTGTTTGTTCTCTGTGGAGAAAATATCGATGTGCAGAATTTCTCCTGGGTTGCATGGGATTGGGGTCTCGGCGATTTCTTGTCGTTTCGGATGCCTGTCATACTTTGCCTTCCGGCAGACTTTGCAATTTTCGACTGTTTCGTTGGCTAATTTAGTCATTTTTGGAAAAAAAATAGTCCTTTAGTATTTGTTTAATGTTTTCCTGGGCTGCCCTATGGGCTCTGCTGTGTTCTAACGTGATAATTTCTAGTTGCTCGTCCCTATTGGCAATATCTTGTACGAGATTTTTGCAATACCAAAAAGTTGTCGATGGAAATTCCTGAATTAATTGATGTTGTATTTTTCCCAGTATGTGTAGATCGCACTTGATTGCATTAACTACGTTGGGGTTTATTTTTTCTTTTAACGTGTCAAATAGGGTTGTGAAGTCTGCAAATTCTATTAAGTGTCGAGTTTTTTCTTTAAAGAGAATGAAGGAACGGCTCAATTGAGTATTCGATTGTTGGATAATAATTTGGTTGCGATAACAATTTATGGGTTTTTCAGAGGTTTGAATAGTGTAGCTTAAAGATTCTTCACTATGGATCGGCGAGTAAGTATTGCTTCCGCCATCTTGTGCAACGTCAGACCTTGCATCATTTTCAAGCGCATTGACGTGTTGACGAGACTAAATGTTGGAGTGTATTCTTCAATAAAGGCTTTCCAGCGTTTTATCTTAGAGTTCGTGTTTCTATCTGACACCGCAAATGTAAGCGGCTGATGGTCGGTTATGATATTAAAATTTCGGATTCCGTAAAGATAGTTTCTCAGGGTTTTTATTGACCAGACAATGGCCAATAATTCTCTTTCGTTTGTGGCAAAATTGATTTCCGGTCCCCTTAGTGTCCTGGAGACCATTGTAATTGGCTTTCCTTGTTGTGAAAGGACAGCTCCTATGCCCGATGCCGATGCATCGGTGGTAAGATCAAAAGGTTTTGAATAATCGGGGTAACTCAGTAGAACGTCTTCAGATGCCAATATTGATTTTAACTTCTCGAACGCTCTCGTTTGTGATTCGTTAAATTTTATGGGAACTTTTCTGGATTGGTAAGAGCTGACTTTTCCGTTTTCGCCTTTTAGAAGATCCGTTATAGGTTTTGCTATTTTGGCAAAATCCCTATCAAAGCACCTATAATAACTGGCAAGCCCTAAAAAGGAGCGAACACCAAATAGAGTTTCTGGAGGTTTGTATTGTGAAATTGTATTTATTTTTTCGGGGGCAGTGGTGACGCCGCTTCCCGAAACAATAAATCCCAAATATTCAACGCTGGTCTTAAAAAAATGGGATTTCTCTTCCGAGACTCGCATGTTTGCATCATGTAAGCGCTGTAAGACCCAGTCTATTTGTTTTAAATGATCTTCTTTTGTTTCTGAAAAAATTATCACGTCGTCAACGTAGACATGGCAAAATTTTCCAATCTGTTCCCTAAGAACGTCATCAATTGCTCTTTGGAATATGCTTGGGGCATTTTTCAGCCCGAAAGGCAACCTGCAGAATTCATACTTTCCGTAGTTAACGGAGAAAGCTGTTTTTTCCCGATCTCGTTCGGCAAGGTTAATCTGATGGAAGCCGGATTGAAGGTCAAGAGTTGTGAAGTATTTTGATTTGCCCATGTTAGATAAAATCATGGTGACATTTGGAATGGGGTATTTATCGTCAACCGTGTTGAGGTTGAGTTTTCGAAAATCGATCACTAATCGTTTCTTTTTGTTTCCTGTCTCGTCGGCGCCTTTTTTGTCCACAACCCAAATCGGATTGTTGTAAGGTGACCGCGAGGGTCTTATGATTCCATCACTCAAAAGTTGTTTAACTTCTGAGTTAACGAAATCTGCCACGCTCATAGGGTGGGGGTACGGTCTCGAGTACACCGGGTTAATATTCGTGGTCCGAATTGTGGCCACAATATTTATATTATAAGGGAGACTTTGTTTTGGGTTGGCAACTGCGTTAGCTCTTTTGTCACTGGTACGTCGGAATCGTTAATTTTTAAGAAATTTACGTTATTGCATTTTAAAAATTGGAGTCGCTCAACTCCGTTGTTAAATATGATCTGCTGTTTAGCGAGATCGATTCGAGCTTTTACCTGTGTTAACAGGTCAAGGCCGATGATGGCCTCAAAGGTTTTTAGGCCTGGTAAAACAAAAAAATCAGTTTTTACTCCGAACAGCTTGATTTTACACTTTTCATTAATTATATTGTCCCCATGGATAGACTTAACACTAAAAGGGGACTCTACTGGTATAACGCCTCCTAAGAGAAGGCCGGGCACTACATAATTTTTTGATGCTCCAGTATCCACTATTATCTTATTGTTTTCCCTGCATAGCTCCTTTCGATGAAGGGTAGCAGGGAGTGTTCCCTAAAAAATTGACGAGTTGAAAGTCTTGTGCGTCGTCTTCGCATTTGGCCGCTTCGATGTCTGCTTGCCTAAGGTAGCATTCATCGTTTTCCTTAAACGGAGGTAAAATTTCTTGAGTGACATGATTCACCCGTTGTTGTTTTGGTCCTGTGAATCTACCTGTGCCATTATTTGGGCGTTTAAAGTTTTGACCTTGATTTTGAAATTGAGTAAAATTATTTTGTGGGTCTTGGTAACTATTATTGGCCTGATAAGGGGGGTTGCCTTGATCCTGTGGACTATATTGAGTCTTTTGTCTGAACCTGGAAGAGTTGTCAACCTCCATGGGCTCTACCGATGATTGGTTCTTAAAGCGCCTGCTATTTCCACTACTATCTTGCTTCCTATTATAATAAAGGTTTTTTCCTTGGGCTTCTTGGCGATTCCAGTTCTGGTTATTCTGATGAGGCTTGACTTCGGATTTTTCGACTTTTGTTTCTAAGGTCTTTGCGTAGCTGGCCGCAAAGGCATATCGCTCGTGATTCGATTCTACCTCTTGAGCTAGAGCTAAAGCGGATGGGAGGTCTTCTGGGCGAGCCGCGAATAAAACATCACAAAGGGCTTTCCGTGTACCCAATATAAAGACACAGAGTGCATCTGAGCGGTACTTTTCATTCATTGCCGTTGCCACCTCGTGATTGTAGCTCATAATTGTTTTATTTGTAAGCAAAGCTAGCTTCTGTTCAACCCGCTCGTAGTATTCTACAAGGGACAAGTTCCCTTGCCTCAACGTAGATAGGTCTCGTTCTAGTAAATATATCGGTCGCTTATCCGCATAAGTGAAATCTAATCTGTCTATAATTGCGTGAAAATTTAAGACTGTATTAAATGATGCCAGCACCGCATTGGCCGGGCCCTTTATTTTATTTCTTATGATAGCTACTGCCTGATAATATCTAGAACTACCATTATATTCTTGAAATGTACTGTGGGCGACATGAGCAGCCTTGCGCCACGAAATGTACGTCTCTTGTTTCCCTTCAAGATCGGGAAGGGACTTTATAACGTCTAGGGTTTCATTGCATTCGACCCCTCTGACAATTTCTATTTCTTTATGAGCTTGGACCACCGGGGCACTAAATGTTAATACTTTCTATCTTATTTGTCAATTCAGCAAATTTTTGATCATATTCTCTCTTTTTGTATCGTGAGGGCGCTTTTGAACGGCTCCGAGAACTACAGCTTCTATATGTTTTGCATCCATTTTTATGTTCTCTATTTTGTTTGACCTATTCCAACAATCACTAACACTGCCACAGGAACGGCGCGTTTCTCTGTTTTTAGTTTATCAAAAAATCGCACAGAGATTCTACTTCAGAGTCGCTCATATGAGATTAAAGTTTTGTATTTATTATTATATTTTTTTTAAATTTCGAAATGAAAATGTTATAAGATAATTGATTTCCTTAACAGATCGACAAAGGATTTTAAAATATATTTATTTATATTTTTGTATTTTGGTAGATAAAAAGAATATTGGAGATTTTGATAAAGCAAATT